>JACYXH010000420.1:300000-337500 GCA_026745465.1 Lota lota | reverse complement strand
TCGTCTTTTCTCCCCCCCCCCCCCAGTTTGTGACTTTGAGCTGGTCGGTCCTGAAGGCTACGTGGAGTCGGTCCAGATATCAGGAGAGAGTCGGGCCCTGCCCACCGAGGCTGTGGACTGCAGGTGGTACATCCGCGCTCCGCCCAATGCCAAGGTGAGCATGGGACCGTGAAGTGTGGGAAGAGGTTGTGTCCGTTGTCGGGATGTCCGTCGGCGGCTTTAGTCCGGCCGTCGGCTGTGATGTTTCTGTATTTGGTGTGTTCTGCATAAGCCATGATTGTGCTTGCATTGTACTTCTGGCGAGGTTTTGTAAATTGTATTTTGATTGCATGTAAATTGACCGCATTCCTTCCTGACACATTCACACACCAATGGTGAAGTAGGTTGATTAATCTCCTCCACGTTACATTTTGGACAAGGTGTCATGGAAAACATGGTTTCACGGACTGGAATTAACCCGTAACGTTACTTGTGTTTGATGTGTCACTGGATATTTTGGCTGGTTCAGGGTCGACTCCAGGGTGAAGCACCCACAAGAAGTGAGCACTTCGTTAGCCTTCGTTGTTTATTAACAAGAACCCCTCATCGCACTCAAGTCAAGTTAATTTTTCCCACACAAAACAGTGAAGGCCCCAAAGGGCCCTCCCATACGCCGAACAGGGAATAACACACGTCTCATTCCATCCCAGATCTACCTGCGTTTCCTGGAGTACGAGATGCACAACTCCAACGAGTGCAAGCGCAACTTCGTGGCCATCTACGACGGCAGCAGCTCGGTGGAGCACCTGAAGAACAAGTTCTGCTCCACGGTGGCCAACGACGTCATGCTGGTCAGCTCGGTGGGCGTGATCCGCCTGTGGGCCGACGAGGGCAGCCGCAAGAGCCGCTTCAAGATCCTCTTCACCACCTTCCACTCGCGTGAGTCGCGCTCGCGCACGCGGCACCCTTAGCTTTGGACAGGTGTCAGCTAAAGGACAAAATGGCTGAGACGTGACGAAAATGGACGAACGAATCGTCACGCCTTCGTAAGACAGTCCCGCATTAAGTTCGGACCCTTTCTGACATACCTATTGGTTTGGCGCTGCTTATTGGGTCCTCGTTATTTGTATTTTGTTCACATCATATTTGTATTTATATTCACATCATACTGGTATTCATATAACACCAATCTTATGCAATCAATCCTATTGCCATAAGATTGATGTTATATGAATACCAATCTTAGTCATCAACCCTATTGCCTTTGGTAACGCAGCTCCTTGTGAAGGAGACACGTTCTTCTGCCACAGTAACATGTGCATCAACAACACACTGGTGTGCAACGGTATCCAGAACTGCGTCTACCCCTGGGACGAGAACCACTGTAAAGGTAACAGACAAAATCCCATTGCATCCACCCCTCTCTAAATCCTTTTGTTTTACTTTATTCAATTACATTTCATTGTGGACATAGATATATATACATGCTGTATATATAATGCAGCTATTTCACTTTCCTGCCTCCATTCTACTTTATTCCTTTTAAAATAATTGACCAAGACTATGCCTATTCATTGATAGATAGATGTATACAGATCGACAGACTGACTGACTGACTGATAGATAGGTGGGTACTTTATTTATCCCTGAGGGGAAATGAAGGTGTCAGGGTGTTCACGCCAGAGAGAGTTGACTTTGTGGTTGTACATATCACGAGAAAAGCGTTTGGCCTGTAGGACATATTAGTATTCACGTGATTGGCTCAGCGTTGCTCCTGTCCTCCTCCTATCAGAGAAGAGGAAGGCGAATATCCTGGACACCCTGGACCACACCAACCTGACCATCATCGGAGTGACCTGTGGCCTGGTGGTCATCCTGCTGGTCATCTCCGTCATCATCCAGATCAAACAGCCGCGCAAGAAATACATCATCCGCAGGTTGGGCCTTTTCTCAATGACTTGGGAGTTTGGGTTAAATTATTTGAGATTTCTTGGTTTTCTTTTGTTGCTGAAATTGTACCGGAAAAAAATATTCAGAGCAGCTGCTCGTACAAATACACGCTCTTAACAAAATGTAAGAACAAAACTCACACTTCTTGATTAAACATTACTTTAAACACATGGCATTCTTTCCGTTGTATTAATTGTAATTGTACGTACAAGTCAACCCTGTTCTTATTTGTAGTATAATTGCACAAATAAGAAAAAAACAAGAATACCATTTGCACTTTTACCCAAACATTCAAATTGTGTGGAAGATCCAGACTCCCAGCAGTATGGCCCTTTTTGAAGTACGTGCGCTCTGTGCTCTCCTCTCCTCCGTCCAGGGACGACTTTGACCCCGCCTTGCTCCAGCCGGGGTTGGAGCCGCCGCACTATGAGCTCTGCACGATGCGCCGCGCCTCGTCCCGCGAGCTCAGCGACGCCGACGCCGTCGCCGACTACGACCGCTTCCACAAGCTGCTGCGTTCGTCCTCCCGCTGCATCCGCGACCACCACTGCGGCTCGCAGCAGGGCAGCGTGCACGGGAGCGTGCACGGGAGCGTGCACGGGAGCGTGCACGGGAGCATGCACGGGAGCATGCACGGGAGCGTGCACGGCAGCCGCAGCAACCTGAGCTTGCGGGATGGCTCCGCCGCCGTCTTGACCGATGGAGGCGGGCCTCTGGGTCTGGCTCCGCCCCCTCCTCCTCCTCCTCCTCCACCACCACCGCCTCTACCGTTGCCCCCGGCGATGCCGCACAACGGCCTGTTGCGCCACACCGCGCCGGTGGGCCGCCGCAGCGTCATGGTGATGAACCACGAGGACGAGGATGAGGAGGATGAGGAGAGGAGAGGAGGAGGAGGAGCTGATGATGGAGGATGACGGCGTGCACCACAGAGCGCCGCATCACCACCTCCACCACCAGCACCACCACCCCGGGCAGCAGTTCCACCACCAGGGCTTCTTCCCCGGCATGGAGCAGAGCCACGCCCCACACCACGGAATGTCCAACAACTTCTAGGTGGAGGTGGTGGAGGAGGAGGAGGAGGAGGAGGAGGAGGTGGTGGAGAAGGAGGTGGAGGATGTTGAGGAGGTAGAGGTGGTGGAGGATGAGGAGAAGGTGGTGGAGGATGAGGAGGAGGAGGAGGAGGAGGAGGAGGAGGAGGAGGAGGAGGAGGAGGAGGAGGAGGAGGAGGAGGAGGAGGAGGAGGAGGAGGAGGAGGAAAAAAACAAAGACATATCTAATTCCTACTGTATGATTCAGGACAGGCTGGTGTCTATGTCTTGCTTTAAAAGAGGAAGGGTATTCTTGAAAAAGATTTTGATCTTCTGTTCTGGCTCTGTTCTCATGTAGTGAGATGCTGGTGGTGATAACTGCAACCGAAAACAAACATCCCTGGTGGTAGTGAGGTCATGTAAGTGTTTCGTTATATCTGAGGTAGCCCACCAAACATGTACATACATGTGGTTCTGTCAACTTCCTCTGCTGCTATTTCAAAATATCCATGTTTGTGTTAATCCCCCTTTTTCGTCTTTGAAAAAGAATGACTGAATGAATGATACAGACAGCTATCCATGTGACCCTGGGTAACATATGCACTATTTGTATGCACATAAATACATTTATAGCACAAAAGCAATTATGACTATAGCTTTGTCTCAGTTAATGAAAAATCCTATGCAGAAACAAATGCAGTTTCGAACCAAAATGCAGAGACATATGTATCCATCTCCTAAGCATAGACAACGACATAGATAACAAGTTCAATTATGAGGGACAGGGTGGGAATTTTTATTTATTTATGTAATACTCTTTGTTTTTGACGTATTTGTTGGTGTTTTAAACTTTTCATTTTGGTGACCTAATCTTATCATGATATATTTTATATAATGTACTGTATCCTGATATCTTGATTTTCTGCATTAAATCGTTACGTCTTCCCACTATCCATGAGCCTTTTAGACGATTATTTTAGGAACCTAAAGAGGAATAACTGTTGGTTGTAACTGTAGCCACTCGGACAAATAACAGCGATGCACACCGTCCTGTAGTCCCATGCGAAATACATAAAGCAAGCTTGCCATAATCAAGTAATGTTAATGTAATTGCTGTTAAAATATGAATTTATAGACAACCAATACAGACTTGCATTGTGGTATTTAACAATGCCTAGTTGTATGGCAAAAAAGTCGACATTTACGACGGTTAAGTAATTCATTCAGTAACGCGATGTCTCAAGAACAAATCCTGGAAACTGCAGTCGTGCAGGGCAAAGGTAACCAGAGCACAACTAAAAAGCGAATTGGACTCATTGCAACGGGGATTGTTGGGGGCTCTCTGGTTGCTCTGTACGCCGTTACGGCGCCGTTTGTGACACCGGCTCTGAGGAAGATCTGCCTTCCGTTCGTCCCTGCGACCACAACCCAAGTGGAAAACGTTCTCACGGTGCTTCGGACGAGGTCGGGGACCTTGGTGGACATTGGAAGTGGTGACGGAAGGATCGTACGTACGATTTTGTACATTGATAAAAATACTACTATAGAATTATCTCGTGTGTCGCTGGCAAAACGGTTAGATATGTGCACACATCTTACAATCTACACGTGCGTAACCAAAGGACAGATGTTGGTCACTGGAGGTGTGCACTTTACGCACAGATCTCCAAGAACACCTCGTGGTTGCCTTTGCCACTGCACACTTTACAGTTATATTGTGTTGTCATATACGCTATTTGTGGTTAGTCACACATACTCATTCTCGGCCTACTTGGTTAGAAAAAAGATACACCAGATGGACCTCACACTCGGGCATGCAATAGGTCAAGAGAGGAACCATAACAACAATAACCAGCCTATAAACCATCACTAGCTGACACAGCATTGAATCAATTTCCAACTGTCGTTCAAACCTACTTAAAAAGATGTATGCAAAGTTTGGAACTAGATTATATTGTTATAATAGGAAATCATTAAGTTATGTCAGTGGTCCGACTAACAAGTTGTATGTGTTACAGGTGATCGCGGCAGCCAAGCGTGGCTTCCAGGCATCGGGCTTTGAGCTGAACCCCTGGCTGGTGTGGTACTCCCGCTACAAGGCTTGGAGAGAGGGAGTCCACCACTCCACGTCCTTCCACATCTCAGACCTCTGGAAGGTCAGTTCCTCACAGATAACAGGGGCTTCATGTGTGAGGTGTAGCATCCATTGGTTGGGCACAGGATTGTGGAAATATATATTTGTTTACACGCATGTATTGGACATGCTTCTTCTTTTTTTTCAATCACGGTGTAGAAAGACGAAACTCTGGAACGCGATGTGCCGAAGGGATGAGATGATGATGATGATATAATTCATTGTGTTTTGTTTTCTGTCCTAGGTGAGTTTTGCACAGTATTCAAATGTTGTCATTTTTGGAGTCCCTCAGATGGTAAGTCCTTCTCAGACTCTCAAGTGTCCTTATATCATGCATAATATGGTTGAAAAGATACAAACAACATAACTAACATTAGTTATGTCATGCATTTTACCATCCTGCAGTGGCATGGTTAGTGCACACAATCTTACAGAATGAATGACATTCAAACACTAAAATAGATACAATATATATATATGTAACCTACGCAATATAATATTCTGCAATCCACACATTAAATAACTTTCTTTCTTCCAGATGGACCAGCTAGAGCAGAAGCTGAGCAGTGAGCTCCAGAGTACAGCGAAGGTGGTGGCGTGCAGATTCCCCTTCCCCAGCTGGGTGCCTGACCAAATGGCCGGGGAGGGCATAGATACTGTCTGGGTCTACGATGCCAAGACCTTTAAAACACAACAACAAGGTCAAAGGACAGAAACAGAAGACAAACTGACTTCCACCTCGTAGATGCAAATAGCAACTGTACGAAATGAAAATACATTGCACCATTCTTTGGAAGTTGTGATACTTGTGATAATGTTTCAAAACTTTTTTTAATGTATGTTTTAAATAAAGTTATTCAACCACTTTGTCTAAAGTTTATGACCGTTCATCTACCACCACCTAGCCGTCGAATTGTGTATTACAACCACATGCAAGCTACTTGCATGCAATGTCTGATATGGCCTGAGCGATACCTGATAACTAACTATTGAGCGTTGCGGTCAAGGAAGAATCGCTCTAAACGACAACGTTATCTTCACTTTGTACAGAAACCCCCCCACGCCTCGTCGAATAGGGATCCAAACAAAAGCCTAAGATGTCTTTACCTATCAGATAGCGGCGACCCTCTACGGATCTCTGTAGCAGTCTGCTGCCTGAGCACCAAGTCAAGATGGACACCTCTGAAGAAGGTAGCTTTAGCTTCACTAACATCATACTCTGGAGTCAGATGAGCTGGCTTACATGGCCATACCGCCATGTCAGCCCCGTCAAATTAGTAGTAGTTTCCGACTCGTTATTTCCAACTCTGTAGCTTCCTGTAGCTTTAGCTCACGTCGGCCTTACACCCTGCTGGACCACGGTCTTTCGTCGGCAAACAAGCGAGTAACTCGATCTCTACACAACTACAGTAAACACGTAACTAAAAAGCGGTGGCACGCGTTAAACATGTTTTGCTTCAGCAAAGCAAGCATTAGCTGCTACAAGGGAGGGTTTTGGCACTGGTGTGAATGATTAAACATAAACGTATTTCGTTGACGGTTGGCTATTCTAAAGTTTAGGCAAAGGTAAAGGCTAATTTCGGGTCTATCTTTTTGCCAGGGTCGGGCCAACGGCACGCAATGGTAGCATGTATTTTATGTGGCAGGCTACTGTCAAGCACTTTCCATACACAGATGGACTTTACACCAGAATATATTCTTTGGACAGGTTAGATTTGGTGGGCTGCACATGGTTATGTCTTAACTAATGAAATCATGCATTATAATATCCTATGAATGAGAGGCAGCAGTTGATATATATATATATTTAAAACCCCTCCAAAGGCATTATATGAATTGGGATGAAATTAAAGCTGCAGTAGGTAATATATCTTTGTAAGAATTTTGCTCCAAAACATATCTTAACGTCATCACATTGACTTACAGTCTGCTGTGAGTGAGTTTCGTTCACCATTGTAGCAGCAGTGCAGAAATATTCATTTTATTTACCCAGAATCTTCCAGTTAATTGACAGCATGGTCTTTCTCTTTGAGCTTCTCTAATTGGTTAGGAGTGGGCCTCGTGAAACTTGAGAATGGAATATCTGCAATGCTAAAAGACTAGTCAATGTAACTCACTCACAGTAGACAGTGTGTCCACGTTAATAGATGTTATGGAGCAAAATTTTAAAAGCATAATTGGCTAATAAATCATACCTACTGAAGCTTTTAAGTAGTTCCGTTTATATTTGTTTGTTATGTCATGGCCTTATTTGCAAAAAAACATTAGTACCTGAGAGTAAAAATGCAGGGGTTCATGAAATCAAAGGTTGACATGATGCACAAAAACATCATGTACGAATCACATTGGCAGGTCATCTGTGTCGTCTCAATGTAGTGAAAACTGACCAAGCTATTAAAGGGAGGAGTCACAAACACGACACATGAATAGCAACTAAATCTGTCCCTGTGTCTCTGCAGACATTTGTCGGGTATGTCGCTCCGAGGGGACCTACGACAAGCCCCTCTACCACCCGTGTGTCTGCACTGGCAGCATCAAGTTCATCCACCAGGAATGGTATGTGACAGTCAGTCCAGGTTCCACCGCTTTGCCTATGCGTTTTGATTCACCTATTGCACTTGTGTGTGACGAATCGGTTGCAGTTTGCTGTGGGGACTATTGCGCTAGATCAATTCACCAAGGGTAGTGGATACCACACTTCTCATGTATATTTCTTCTCTTTTTTTCTTTACAGTCTGCTATTGTGGCTTAAACACAGCCAGAAAGAATACTGTGAATTATGCAAACACCGGTTTGCATTCACACCAAGTAAGTAGCAATGCTCCTCAATTCCCGCGTCTCAGATGAGTCTTACATGTACCATGCATAGATATAAACCCCCCCATCCTCCCTGTTCCAAGTTTATTCCCCAGACATGCCCTCGCGACTGCCGGTCCAGGACATCTTTGCAGGGCTGGTGACCAGTGTGGGGACGGCCATCCGGTACTGGTTCCACTACACGCTGGTAGCCTTCGCTTGGCTGGGCGTGGTGCCGCTCACTGCATGTAGGTCCTAATCAGTACAGCACTGGTCGCTGTGTTGGTCTGAGATTTCCATCATTTGGTGGCTAGGGTGTTCTGGCTCCCAGCTGAAAGGTACTGGGTGGGTTTGATCCCCTATGTCCCCAGCCTACCTGCAGGCGTCTTTGAGCTAGATGCCCGCTTTTGACACAAGTGTAGTATGTGACATTTATGAATGAGTATTATGGATGTAATTGACTGTGCATTAACTGTCTTTATCCCCAACAGGTCGTATCTACAAGTGCTTATTTACGGGCTCCGTGAGCTCGCTCCTCACCCTGCCGCTAGACATGCTCTCAACGTAAGATAGAACTCATCTCTCACCTCTACAACACACACGCTCACTGTTACTGTTGCTACACATACTTTCTCTTATGGAGACTGCACATGCACATGTGTCATGTACATGCTGTATGATTAATTAGAACCTTATTTCAATTATTGCTCTCTCAACCTTCTCCCTCTACTCCTTTTCCTCCTTATTTCTCCACTTGTTCTCCTCCATCTCCTCCCTGCACTTCTTTCTCTCCTCTTCCGTCCATTCTCCTTCCATCCTCTTCATCCTCCTCTCACTCCTCCTTTCCTCCTCCCCTTCCTCCTTCCTTCCTCCTCCTCTTCCTCCTCCTGTCCTCCTCTCACTCCTCCTCTTCCTCCCACTCCTCCTCCTCCTCCCTCCACCCCCAGGGAGAACCTGCTGGCCGACTGCCTGCAGGGCTGCTTTGTGGTCACGTGCACCCTGTGTGCCTTCATCAGTCTGGTGTGGCTCAGGGAGCAGATCGTGCACGGCGGGCCCCCCAACTGGCTGGAGCACAACCACCAGCCCCCAGCCCCGCACCAGCCTGACCAAGCAGAGCCCAACGAGGTCAGCAGCACCGCACCCGGACAAATCCAAACACCCGTTTTCCATTGGTTGCACCAACCGCCTTTCAGCAGTTCATTAGAATGATTTTGCAGAATCTTTCGCCCACGGATATATTGCTTTTTCAACATATTTTCAATGGTTTGTGCCTCCACAGGAAGCACCAGTGGACCCCGGTCTGGCTCCCGAGGGCCCAGTTCTGGAGCCAGCCGAGGCGGGAGAGGAGGCCGAGCTGGACGATGAGGAAGAGGAAGATGACGACGAAGAGGGCGAAGAAGAGGAGGAGGAGGAGGGGCAGCAGGAAGATGCTGCCGATGGCAACAATGGAGGCCAAGGTGAGTGGGGGTTCCGAGGTCAAAGGTCGGAGTGCATGGCGACAGGGGTTTCTAAAGGCTATCTCCTTATCTTATCGCCTTTTCTTTTTGATGGTTAGATACATTACAATACAAAGGTAGAGCAGGGAATTCGTTCCATGAGCAAAATACCAAGAGGGACATTAAAATGAACACAGGCAGATAGCTACGTCTTATACAAAATAAAAGCATGGAAACTACATGACATTAAACAGAAGAAGGCCAACTGCCAATTTAGTAGAACTGCGACCATAAACCTATTTAATCTTGTGTGTCTGGTGGTGTGCAAAAGACCTGAACTGGAACGCTCTGGAATGGGACCGCGCTGCAGAGGAACTGACCTGGGAGAGGGTGAGAGATGCCGTTTCAACCAGTTGTCATGGTGATAAATAAATTAACACATGTATATGTGTGTTTGCATGTCTACATGCCATTTGGGGGACACTTTAAGCCGAAGTTTTTACAATACCATGAGTGCAAACATCTCTAAGCACGGGTTGCCCCAGTGGGACTCAAACCCCTAACCCTGGCAGTGTAGATGCTCATGCTTGAAGTTAAGCTAGACAAGACGCTGATGGGAGTCGACTGACATTGCCTTTTCTCCTGCTTTGTAGATGCTCGGTCTGGATGGCTCACTCGTCTTCCTGGTAAGTGTGTGTGCACGTACGCACACGTCCACACACTCACAGAATCCGTAAGAGCTTTATTGCCGTGTCAGTGTTCACATAAAGGTTTTCTGGTATGTTGGCGAGTTTCTACATACAAAATACAAATTAACTGTAAATGAAAAAAAAAAATGAAAAAAAGGAATAAATATACAAAATACAATCTAAAAATTCGAAGGAAAAGTGAAATTGACTCACTGATTCACACACACACACACACACACACACACACACACACACACACACACACACACACACACACACACACACACACACACACACACACACACACACACACACACACACACAACACAACACATAGCGATGTTATGAATGATATTAATGTGTGGTTCTCTGTGTGTCCCTCCAGGAGCATGTGTTCTGGGTGGTGTCTCTGAACACACTGTTCATCCTGGTGTTTGGTGAGTTCCCACCAGACCCGAACCGTAGATCCCAGAGCAGTAGATCCATTCAGACTCCATTGGAGTCCTGTTGTTGCACTTCTGTTGCTCCTGGTAACAGAAAGATATCATATTAGCTTCAGAGTGGCTTTGTTTGACTTGATCTCAAGTGACTTCTTCATTCCTCTTAATGTGTATGAAACTATTGTGCAGAGTTGCTTTTGGAAATTACTCTTTAGCAGTCACGTGGCTAAAAAAGACTCTTTACCGGATTAAATTTGGTGTATTACATTGTCATGTATTACATGGTGTTACTACACCTAATGCTACAGATGCGTATCTGGACTGCATTTTGACACATTTGAGGTAAACCAGGGCCTCTGTACGTCTAATTTCAGTGAGAGAAGCTCAGACAAGAAAATACCTTTTTAGAAGGTCTTAGCTGAGGTGGAGATGAGTAGGTGTGACCAGGTAACAGCTGACCGCCGCATTAACCTCCCCTCCATACTCCCTCGTCCCCACAGCGTTCTGCCCCTACCACATCGGACACTTCTCCGTCATAGGCCTCGGCTTGGAAGAAAACGTAAGTAGTTAAAAATGAATAATAGGAGAAGATATGAAATGCATGTACAAATTAGAACTGACATGTGCTGCTACTGGAAGACTTCAGTTCTTTTTTTTTTTTTTTACCTGAAAGGTATTTCACATTAGATTTGATTGTCTCATATTATGAGGATACTAATTGGAATAGTGGCAATAATGTACATTGTAAGATATTCTAAGACTACCCCTAAGACTAACCTGAAGACTAACCCTTAACCGAACTCTAACCCATTTGCTAATGCTATATAATAGTGCTTATTACTGCATTAACTAATGTTAACTAATGGTTCATAAATATACCCTTATTGTAAAGTGTTACCGATATATATGAAACATTTTCTACTTCTATTTTGTACATTTGTTGAGGAACTCTATTGTGATCAGACGTGAATATATTTGTGTATTTACTGTTGTGGTTGTTGTTGCAGGTTAAAGATTCCCACTTTGATGGCCTTCTCACCACCATACTGGGCTACATTCTCCTGGCCGCCGCACTCATAGTCTGCCATGTATCCTGGAAGTGACCTCAGCAAACCAGTAGTGCAAAGAACGCACATGCTCGGTGTGTGTGTTCTGTACGCCTGTGTAGAGGCCGGTGTGCATGGACGGTCGTTTGTTAGTTAGTTAGCTAAATAATGAGTTAACTCATTAGTTTGTTTGTTGGTTGGTTAGTTAGCTAGCTGTTAGCCTCGCAGAGCCAGCCTTTCCGTAACCATGGTGACATAGTGCTGATGAATGGAAGAGGCTGAGACTAGCAAGCTATCTAGTTAGGTTGTCCGTTGGTTGGTCAGCTAGAAAAGCTGGTCCGAGTGTTTTTCTTTCTTCAAATGAACTGCCGTAACCTGCTAACTGCCATAACTAGGGTTCTGTCTATAGTATACAGTGACAGAACTAATGTAACAGTGAATACACGGTGAGAGTTGGAAGTTGCCGTGTTGGGATTGGTTTATAGTTTTGAGATGCGTGAAGGAGAGTGTTCCATGACGGTGTGTGTGTGGGTCCTTAACGTCGAGTCTCCCAGACGCTGGCCTCCCTGGTGAGGTTCCAGAAATCCAGACGGCTCCTGGGAGTCTGTTACATCGTCGTCAAGGTAACCAGCAGCCCCTCGATCGACACGCACCGTGCTCCGAATGCAGATTTGTTGTAGGGATAGACTTGCTTTCTGTTGTCTTATTAACCATAAATATTGTTGTGCCTTTTTTCGTCTTTTGTTTTTGTGGGATTGCAGGTCTCCTTGCTGGTTGTCATGGAGATAGGGTTGTTTCCTCTCATTTGCGGCTGGTGGCTGGACATCTGCTCATTGGTTTGTCAATCACTCTGCTCAAACTCCTCCCATTTGACACACACTGTAAAATATAGGTTAATATGTTCAATTAATGGTTGGACACTTAAATTAATGCAGGCAGTTAGTCTAGTGGTTAGAGTGTTTGAACCCCACCAAAATGTTCTTGGTTCAAACCCCAAAGTGTACAGTTTACTTGTCCGCAGTCTAAATTCACTCCAAGTCTCTTTGGATGAAAGTATAGTAATTGACTAAATATATAATTTGCTTCAAATGCAAAAATCCTGCCTTTGGAAAACAAAAGTAAACAAATGTTAAAACAAGTAAAAAATGGTAATCTCGAAGATTTTCGTTTTGGCGCCACCTTTGGCGATAGGCGGTAATTTGTCCCAGAGATAACAGTTCACCCAGTTCGTAACATTCACAATACTGCAAATGCAAGGACTTTGATCAATGGGCCACGGGCTCAATCACCTTTTGTGTTCCCTCATTCGGCGATAGATAGTGACTAACAGACATTTATTTATGCATAAATCTTTGAGATTGACACTTTAAGATGTGTTTATTTCCGAAAAGAACCACGACGAGTGTGTGTGTGTGTGTGTGTGTGTTGCAGGAGATGTTTGATGCCACGCTGAAGGACCGTCTGCAGAGTTTTGACTCCGCCCCCGGCACCACCATGTTCCTCCATTGGCTGGTGGGCATGGTCTACGTCTTCTACTTCGCCTCTTTCATCCTGCTTCTCAGGGAGGTACAGTGTGTGCGTGTGTGTGTGTGTGTTTGGTGTCGAGTCCGGTGTTCCTAGTGCGTTTGACTCCCAGCCGAAAGATTCTGGGTTCGAACCTCAATGTCCGCAGTCTACCTGTAGGCATCCTTGAGCAAGATGACCCAGCTCATTTAGGAGCTGTATCTAAAATCACCGTCAGACACTTTGGGTGAAAGCTCCTGCTAATGACCCAACGTGACTCAGTGTGTGTGTGTGTGTGTGTGTGTGTGTGTGCGTGTGCGTGTGCGTGTGCGTGTGCGTGCGTGCGCGTGTGTGTGTGTGTGTGTGTGTGTGTGTGTGTGTGTGCGTAGGTGCTCCGACCAGGCGTTCTGTGGTTTCTGAGGAACCTGAACGACCCCGAGTTCAACCCGGTCCAGGAGATGATCCACCTGCCCGTGTACCGTCACCTGCGCAGGTTCATCCTCTCCCTGGTCAGTCACCCCCTGGGTCTCCACAACTAGTTTGACCTACTGACACACTGCGTTGTATGCCGTTTCCAGGGCCTTTCCTTAAAATACCTTTTGGAAATGGATTAAAGTCTTAAGTCTTAAGTTTGATATATTTCCAAAAGGAATAAAAGTCCCAATAACTTGTATTGGTAATACAACAAATGGTCATGAATAAACCATGCCATTCTTGGACTTATTCATTCTTTTTTTTACAAAAGGACCTGGAAACCTTTGGAAAATTCAGTGTTTGAAGAATTAAATACTTTGAAGAAAACTTTAATAAGTCTTAACTTAACCCATAGTTAGAATCAGACGAAGTTTGTGATGGTCCCCGCCTTTCTTGTTGTCTTATTGGTGTGCTTCTGTATTTATCGTGTGTTTGTGTGTGTGTGTGCCCTCCCCAGGTGGTGTTTGGCTCCATAGTCCTGCTGATGCTGTGGCTTCCAATCAGAATCATCAAACTCATCCTTCCTACCTTCCTGCCCTACAACGTCATGCTCTACAGGTTAATAACCACGTATTTCCCTTTCAATTCTGCACGTAAACGTTTAAACGGTGATCACACATCCTGGTCTCTGCCCACTTCAATAAGAAAACCTCTAGGCCAATCACATGGAAGGACAAACTTATAGAGATCCTATTGGCCAAACCGGCTTTCCGTACATCCATTGTTTATATGACCAGGAAGTACAGAGAAATGCACACTTTCCATTTCTATCTATCCAAAATCAAACAGGGGGTGCCAGTGTAAGTCCCTATGGATGCAAGCGTCTGCTAAACAACTAAATAGTAATAACTAAATCGGAATTTCTATGTTGTAAGAAAGATATACAAATCTATGCATAATAACAAAGAGATGAGTCCTACTTTATCAGAATCAGAGTTGCTTTCATTACATCTTAACGTACAAGTAACCAAGAGTAAAATTCCTCAACTGGATCCTCAACAGTTACATAGCAGCATCAATACAAGAATAATAACAAAGTAAGTAATAATAAATAATAATAAGTAGCAACATCAATACAACAATGTGTTCAAGTGGTAGTGGTACCAGCCACGGTGGTAGTGCAAAAAAATAAAATGCTGTGCAAAATACACAATGGTTATGGTTGCCCCTCACTGAAGCCACGCCCACTGATGGTGAGTTTCCCCCGTCCCCTGTCTCCATAGCGACGCCCCGGTCAGCGAGCTGTCCCTGGAGCTCCTCCTCCTGCAGGTGGTGCTGCCGGCCCTCCTGGAGCAGGGCCACACCCGGCAGTGGCTCAAACGGCTGGTCCACGCCTGGACCTTCACCGCCGGATACGTGCTGTAAGCTGGGACCACACACACGCATGCACACGCATGCAGACACACACAGACACAAATACAGACAGACAGACAGACAGACAGACATGTACACATACACATGTACACACACACATGTACACACACACATGTACACACACACACATGTACACACACGCACACACACATACACACGCATACACACGCACACACGCACACATACGTACACACACAGGCACGCACAGACAGACAGACAGACAGACAGACACACACACACACACGTGCACACACACGCACGTACACAGACACACATGCAGACACACACACACACACACACACACACACACACACACACACACACACACACACACACACACACACACACACACACACACACACACACACACACACACACACACACACACACACACACACACACACACATAGACATACTCACACACACACACACACACACAGACGCATGTGCACTCAATGATACCTGCTCACACACATAAGGACATCTTCATGAGAGCGAGAATGGTGCCGGTCAGAATGGAACCTGGGTCTCCACGAGGAGTCTCACCAAGGATGTGAATAGCGCGTTAGCTGCCCCCGTTTCACCGCCTCCCAGTCCGGCATGGAGTCACCTCATGTGGCCCAGCCTAACAAATACATGGCTCTTCCCCCCCCCCATCCCAGGGACCTCCACTCCTACCTGCTGGGGGAGTACGAGGAGGAGGACGAGAGGCATGACAACGAGAGGATGGGCGGCCTGCGGGAGGGGCTCCACGCCCTCCACCAGGCCCTGCTGCAACAGGGCGGGCCCCTGGGCTCCCAGCCCTACTACCGACCAATCCACTTCCCCCTCAAGGTGGGCGCCGGCCAATCGCGTCATGGGGATTGGGATGGTGGTTCTGCGGAGCGGGGCCTGATTAAGGAGCCCATCGGGACTAGTGTTGCAAATTTCATGCGTTTTTCCTTAACCGGCAGTTGAACACGTTAACAACCAATAATGGTTGAATCGTTGGTAAGGTACAAATGCAAGTCTTTTTCTCAGTTTAAGTTTTATTTGCACATAGCTCATCATTCATGAAGCTCAAACAATTTAAACGAACAGCATTGTGAAACAAGAAGGCTCTCTCTTGAAACGGCTGTTCTTGGCAGCCTGTCTTTATTAGACAAACGGTACCGCCAATCAAAACAATGTGAAATTGGATGCGGTAACTGCCATTTGTAGATTAACAAGGCAGACCAAATCAAACCCATTTTTTAAACAAATGCTACATAAAACCTACATTGTCGGTGAATACATTTTTAATCAGTTATATTCTTAATGGCGATTAATCATTAACATCCCTAATCAAGACACTTCCCTAGGCGTTACGATCTGCTGTCCACACTGCTTGCTCTAGGTGTGGCATCTGTAGCGCAAAGCCATGGTGGGAGGGGCTAAAGGGTTACCATGGGAACTCAAGAGTGGGAGGAGCAATAGACGTTGGTCACAAACAATTTAGAAAGGGAATAAAAATATATCCCACAATTGTTGATGGTGAAAAAGAGGATTTGTTTCTGATTTTAACTTGTGTGTGCGTGTTCTGAGCAGATCGTTCTGCTGGTGGTCTTCATGTGTGTGACCCTCTTACTGGCCAGCCTGACGTGTCTTACTCTACCCGGTGAGTTTAAACACGCACACACACACACACACACTTTTCTCTTGCCTTCTATTCTACTATTTCCCCTCTTTCCCTCTGCTTCTATTCTACCATTTCAATTCTTTCCCTCTTTCTCTATTCTATTTCCCCATCCTAAAACGATCGGTGCTTCCAGAAATTCCCTGTCTTGGATTTATAAAGCACTGTCTT
This sequence comes from Lota lota, assembly GCA_026745465.1. NCBI lineage: Eukaryota > Metazoa > Chordata > Actinopteri > Gadiformes > Lotidae > Lota > Lota lota. Next base: position 320,826 of record JACYXH010000420.1, on the reverse strand, counting down.
GTCTTCTTTTGGGGCTGATCACACAGAACAGCGTTCTTAGAAAAGCGACGCCCACTCCCCCATTGCTTTTCCCACGGTACAGCGCGCATGTGCTGAGTTCTGCCAGGGCGTCTTTGAAGCGTCTATCCATGCATTTAGAGATCTGGGATCGCCCAAGACACTCCCTTTTAACCACACACACACACACACACACACACACACACACACACACACACACACACACACACACACACACACACACACACACACACACACACACACACACACACACACACACACACACACACACACACACACACACACACACACACACACACACACACACACACACTCGTCTCTCCCCAGTGCTGGTGGGCCGCTGGCTGATGTCACTGTGGATGGGCGTGGCCACGGTGCACGAGCTCTACACGGCGGCGGGGGGGCTGTACGTGTGCTGGCTGGTGGTGCGCGGCCTCACCATCCTGCTGGCCTGGATGCCCGAGGGGCCCGGGGCCATCCTGCAGAAGGTGCAGGAGTGGACCCTCATGGTAACCGGTAGACACGCACGCACACACACAAAACAGTGACGCACACACACAAAACAGTGACGCACACACACAAAACAGTGACACACACACACACGTTGTGCTATGGCCCTATAGGGCAGCCAGCTGATGATGTACCAGGTGATATTCACTGTAAAACATACATTTATTTCAGGCGGAAATGAAACCTCCCATTTTGCTGTGTGTCGCTGTATTCACTCTGACCCCCGTAGCGTCCACAACAACGATCTCACGGGTGTTGTCCTCCTTTTGGTACCCAGAGGAGATGTAATAGCCCTCGTAATATCGGAGATGTACTCTCTTCACTTTGGGTGACAACTCGAGGCCGTGGCGTCGAAGAGGTTAATCCGTGTGTGTGTGTGTGTGTGTGTGTGTGTGTGTGTGTGTGTGTGTGTGTGTGTGTGTGTGTGTGTGTGTGTGTGTGTGTGTGTGTGTGTGTGTGTGTGTGTGTGTGTGTGTGTGTGTGTGTGTGTGTGTGTGTGTGTGTGTGTGTGTGTGTGTGTTGCTGCTGCTCCGTGAACAGATCGTGAAGACGGTGGTGGTGGCGGCCATGCTGGCCGGGCTGATCCCCCTGCTGCTGGGCCTGCTGTTTGAGCTGGTGGTGGTGGCTCCGCTCAGAGTCCCTCTGGCCCAGACGCCCCTCTTCTACCCCTGGCAGGTAACCTCAGCCTCTGGCCCCGGGCCTCCGGGTGTCTCTTCGGGCGAACTGTGGCCTCGCTCCCAGGCGATCTCATCCCACCACGGAACGCCTGGGAGCGGGACGCTGCAGATGCACGTTATGAGAGAGAGAGAGAGAGAGAGAGAGAGAGACTTGGTAAGGAGTGATATCCGTTTTAGTAACATGGGTTTGCCGGCGAGAGGTGAGAGAGAGGGCGGGACTTCTGATAGAGGGGTACATTTCCGTTACGTGTTTGGGATATTGCTTAGTCTAATTCTTGGTCAAAGAACAACATATGTATTCTGCTTGTCTTTGTTGTTGTGGTTCTTGACTTGTTTTGATTCTTCTCGCTCAGTTAGAACCAGTGTTAACTGGTGTACACAGCTCATAGGAAGTAAGAGACCGGGGAGTCTTAACTGGTCTACCAGCTCATAGGAAGTAAGAGACCGGGGAGTCTTAACTGGTCTACAGCTCATAGGATGTAAGAGACCGGGGAGTCTTAACTGGTCTACAGCTTATAGTAAGTCAGCGAAGGGACATTCTGTTGCCGGGATAATTCTACAGTTCATGACCCTCTCTCAGCTTATGTGAACAGTGGATGTTCTACCCCACTGAGGTAGAGCATCCACTGTTCCTGAGTAGGAGGGTTTCAGTCATGTGATCTGAAGTTCCATTAAAGAAGTTCACGCCGCCATCTTGGTACTTGACCGAACATTCTAGAATAACCAGCCAACCCTTTTTCGTTATTGTTTTCATAATGGTGAAAAAGTGCCAAGATGGCGGCTTGGAATGTGTGTGATGTCCTGTGAAACCCTTCTATACTATATGTTTCTGTATGTGTGGGTTTGTGGCTTTGTTTGTGTTTGCATGAATCAGGTTTTATCTTTATCTTTATCTTTATCTTTATCTTTATCTTTATCTTTATCTTTATGTATCCGATCGTGTCCTAATGTGCTTATATGTGTCTGTGTCTCTGAACAAGGTTTTATTTTATATATTCAGTTATTATAATATCTTCAATTCAAGTCTAGGAAGGTTCTGAGAAGACTTACGGAAAAAGAACGGCCGCTTCCGGAGAAGGATTTGCACAGACCTATGTTTGTCTGGAAAATAGTTATTTATTTAATAGTAAAAAGAATTCACCCATTAGACCTGAAGAAGTGGTGATGTTGACGTGTTTGGACACTCTTGTTATGTGATTGTTTCTGTGACAGGACTGGGCCCTGGGCGTGCTCCACGCCAAAATAATCGCCGCCATTACGCTCATGGGTCCCCAGTGGTGGCTCAAAACTGTTATCGAGCAGGTCGGTACCATATTTCACAATAAGAGTTTCCAATGCTTTTGGCCAAGAAACATTTTATTTTGACAATACCCTGTGTCAGTTACAATATAATTTAACGACTCTTTAACGATATAAGCGTACCAGCGTAGAGGGCTTTTATTTTGTACAAATAACACCAGGTTGCAGACACCGATTTCCAATGTAACTGAATGACAATGAATCCAAATTTGACACCTGTTTGGTTTTTGCTCCTCCTACCCCGCAGGTCTACGCCAACGGTGTGCGTAACATCGACCTGAACTTCATCGTGCGGCGGCTGGCGGCTCCGGTCATCTGTGTGCTCCTGCTGTCTCTGTGCCTGCCCTACACCATCTCCAGAGGCATCGTCCCGCTAGTGGGTCAGTCCCACACTCATAGGCACCCCCACACGCACAGCACCCCACGCATGGGAGAGGCCGCCTGGGCACTGAGCGGCATCATGGGCTTTACAATGAGTTCAGCCTGGGCGGGAGTTACAAAGTGCACATTTTAGGAGCTGACTACGATTCATTTAACAATTGTCGTCCATCTAAACATCCATCCATCCCCATTAGCAAACAGTATCTCTCTTTACGTCAGATAGGACAGCAACGTTGATAGGAACAGTGTTTCTAGTTTAAGATAGTCACTCTACATTCCTTATTGACTCTGTGTGTGTGTGTGTGTGTGTGTGTGTGTGTGTGTGTGTGTGTGTGTGTGTGTGTGTGTGTGTGTGTGTGTGTGTGTGTGTGTGTGTGTGTGTGTGTGTGTGTGTGTCTCACGCCAGGCGTGGAGCCAGACATGCAGGTCCTGGTGGAGAGGAGGATCTACCCCTTCCTGCTGATGGCCGTGGGGCTGCTGGCCGTGCTCTGCTTCCAGCTGCGCCAGTTCAAGCGCCTCTACGAGCACATCAAGAATGACAAGTCAGTAGCAGCAGTAGTTGTTGTACATTCTAGAACAGTGGGGTACATTCTAGAACAGTGGGGTATATTATAGAGCAGTGGGGGTATATTCTAGAACAGTGGGGTATATTTTAGAGGAGTGGGGTACATTCTACATTAGTGAGGTATACTTTTAAAACCGTGGGTTACACCCTCGAAGCGTGGGGTATAATTCTAGAACATTGCGGTGTATTTTAGAAAAGTGGCGTATAGTCTAGAATAGTGAGGTATTCTAGAGCCGTGGGTGTATATTAAGATGAACCGAAATCCACCACCTGCTCCCCCCTCCCCCGTGTGTCCTGCAGGTATCTGGTTGGCCAGCGGCTGGTGAACTACGAGCGCAAGGCGGCCCAGTGCCCCGCCCCCTCCCCCTCCCCCTCCCAATAGCCGCACAGGACTTTTACTTTGAAAGGCTCTCCAGCTAACACTAAGCCCCCCTACTACAGGGGAGGTTGGTCTCTGACATTTCAGACGGTTTGAAGGAAGGATATGTGAACATTTCTGCTAATGCAGCGGGAAAACGGCAAGTGTGTTTGAATGCCATCTTTAGCAATGTCTCATCGGTATAGTGAAAAATGGCAAAACAAAAGCTGTAATATGCAGATGATGAGACATTTAGCATGAGGCAGTTTTATTTTTTACATATTTATTCAATGACTTTGTTTTGATTTGATTTGATTGATTGTTTTTTAAATAGATTTTAGTCGTGCGTGTTTGGACCAAGATGATAGATGGCTCCAAAAACGATAATTTTAACAACAGAAAGTTTATTTTAGCAAAGTTTTGTATACTTTATGTTTAAAAACATGTCTGTGTAATTGCAAAGTAGATGTTGTTGTAACTGCAGGTGGATTCACGCTGATGAATGAATTTCCAAACAGGCCGAGGACTAATTTGAAAAGCTTTTACGTTAACTCTCAGAAGTGACATTCACTCAAGTACTGCAGACGGTGTATCTCTCTCAACATTTCAAGATGTGCATATTTAGCATTTATAAAGAGGGGCAAAAAGGGTTCGGCCATGATTTTTACTTTCTCCATAAATTTTGTTAGACGTATAAATTTTCTTTTCGTTCTTTTAAAATCAGTTTAAAGTTTTACGAGACGAGTAACGAGTGGGAATAAAAGACATTTGGAGAAAATGGAAGCCAGGACGACGTCGACAGCAGCAGCAGCAGCAGCATCATCACACTCAAAGGCCCCAGTCCCTCGTTCCAGCCGGGACTCGACCACGACTAGACGAGACTCGAACCCGCGCCCTCCGGCTCTCCCTGGTCACAAACCTTGAGGGAGCTCTCTCGTGCGATTGAGGCCCTGGTTGGAACCACTGCCCGCTGGCGAATGTGTGAATGCTCTGCAACACTGCAAAAGTTTCTTAATAGTTTGTAGGTTATTTGTTTGCATCTCAGGGAAGAACCGGTGCAGCAGTAGGGGCTGAATGTTGCACCCTTTGTGCCTATATTTCGAGTATTACTAGAGCCATGTTCTTGTTTGGACAACGTAGTACCCTTTTCAACATGTGTGTGTGTTTTGCACTTTATGCTTTTTTTGTTTTCTGAATATAAGGTCAAGATCCACCCCCCCACCCATCGTAACGAAATATTGTAATGTCAGTATTCTACTGTGGTGAGTCAATTGTTAGGTTTTATGCTTAAAATCATTAATAAGAAGCATGGTTGATATAAAAAAATGCTAAAGCATTTTTTTGTTGAGTCTTATTTACTGTGTGGGTGTGGGTGTGTGTGTGTGTGGGGGGGGGGGGGGGTCAGTGATTAAGTGGTGGAAGAACACACATCTTTAGACTATATCTATAGTGTATAGTACTGATCTGTTTAAACATAACATTTGTTGTCCAGTGCAACAATTTAAGTTTAACATAAAGTGTTAATGTTAACGCAATGCTCTTGAATCAGAAGGTTGAATTTAGATGGAACGTGAATGCCCAAAGTGAAGAATATATTTATTTTTTCAAAACTTGACAGCTCTTAATGGAGTTGACACAGAATCTGGGTTTGAATCCTAAAATAAAAATGATTTAGATGTGAAGTGGTACAGCCTTCTGATAAACTACAGAGATGTAACCTAAAAGACATAAGTTCACAAAAATCTATGGAATCAAATTGGTGTCATTAATCACAAATGCAAGGTTTCATCTCTTGTTTAATTTGTTCACCTATCAAATGTTTCACCAGTTTCAGCGTTTGTTAAATTGATTGATTTTCTTTAATCTTATTAATCGGTTTCACAATGATTTACGAGACTTTCTAGCGATTGTCGAGTGTGTTTCTACTATTATACCACACGGTGGCAGTAGAAAAGACTGCAGGCCACATTTGTATGCATAAAAAAGTGGTAACCCCTGTTATTCCCAGCTATATTTTTATTTTGGTTATAAGGCCTACTTTTAAAACATACTATTTTTTATATATAATGATTTTTTTATACCTCATGCTTTATTGTATGTCCAGACCAACAAAACAACTTTATTTACGAATATACAGCGCTACATATATTATTCATAACAGGACTATTTACAACAATGTTTCATCAAATACCGTTGAACGATTTACACAGGTCTATGTTCATAATGATTGTGGAAAACTGGAAAACATTCAAGACACAAACCTATAGCCTGCATACAATTGAAAAAAAAAACTCAAGTAAAGAGTTAAAGCTAAATACACATATCAGTTGGTTTTAGAGGTGTTATATACATGTTTTCTCGGAAGTTAATTGTTCTGAGAAGAGGACAAGTGCCGGGGAACACAGACGGTAATAAGGTCAAGGGATATTTCTGACCAATCCAATTAGGGACTACCTTTAACTAGCCTCAACAGCACAAGAAGTCCTCAGATTAAGGTCATATGGCAACGAAACATTCCCAACAACATTCTAAATCACAGCCTTGTTTCTTCCACCAACTCTCTGTTGAATCCTATTCTTTGATGAATACGTGTGTACAACGGGGCCAGAAAACACTGTAGCCTGTGTCGCAAAATAAAAAATATAAATAAGCAAACCTTTTAATAATACTCAAAATTTTCATAATTTAATATTGAATAATTTAATAATGTCGCATTGACATAGGTCAATGCGACACTGTCAGTTGCTGATCTCCCAGTTTTTTCAAATGTATCCACTGGCAATTTGAACATAAGTGTGGAGAATTCAGGTAATTTTGTCAGACTTGTTGGTACCCTTAATAAGATGAGAATCAGTTTGAACACAATACCATAGTCAATAAGAGTATACAAACTCTGGACCAAACCCCGCCTGCCCTACTAGCAACTCTAGTTTACAAATGTGTGAAAGGTGGCTGTGTGAGGATCCAATGTATTGTCAGATAGGAGAAAGAGACCCAGACTGATGGAGAGCGAGCGAGAGGAGAGACAGAGAGAGACACGCGCACACTAAGTGGATTATCACTCAGTTCACCAGAATGCGTCTCCGTCTCATCAACGGTGGATATTAAATAATTGCCTGCTGGGGAATTCAGGCTTATTTAAGTAGCCTAACACTGGTGACAGTATCACTTCATCCAGCCCGGAGCCAGGCGCCTTTCTTTGAGCCTTGCTTATTAAAGAACAAAGCTGGGGTTTGAAAAACACAGGACCTGGACTTCCCTGCTGGACTACAGGTACACCTGTGTGTGCAATGACAAAGCACTGTGGGAAAGGACTTCTTTTTCTGGTGGTTCATGAGGAAACAGTGTAGTGGCTTTTTCTTTTATAATTGCGGCAGGTTTGGGATTACGGGAGAGCGATGCGTCCTCATGGAATACTTGGTGCCTTACAACAGCTCCTGGCTGGGATTCCTGTGGCAGGAGGAGACTATCCGTCACTAGAAGTAAATTGTCCTTAGCGTGTAAGGAAGATCTTCCTTACACGCTAACCACACTGGACATGGACAATATTTCTGCCGTTTGTGGATCTATTTTTAACCCAATTATAGCAGATGTCCAAACCTGGAATAATCCACTTACAGACCACTGGGAGAGGCATGTTCTGATCTCTATGGCAACCTGAGAACTCTTTATTGATGAAGAATGAAGGAACGGCGGCAACAGCCATGACATCAGCGAGCACCTCTCGGGATCTTTGCTGACCCTTAACCCTCATCGGGTTTCGTTTTCCACTTCCACCGGAACTCTACAAGAAACAGGTGACAGGGAGACAACGGCCTGGAGTCCACCTCAACGCTCTCCATTCCCTCCAGAATGTTCTAGAATGTGTCCTTCTACCAGGTGAGCCTAGACACCTGCTCCCGGCCCCTCTAACCTCCCTCCCCCCCCCCCCCCCCCTCCCCCGAGCCCCGTTACCCTGCCCTCGGCAAGGATTGCAAACTGACAAGAGGCGGGAGGTGGTGGTGGTGGTGGTGGCGGAGGTGGTGTTGATTGTGTTGTGGGGGTTAAATGGTGTTGATAACAGAGGACCTAAACGGAGGGTTAAAGGTCACACAGAATGGAACGGCCGGAGGATCCAAAATGGCCGACAACACACCCATCGTGTCCATCACCAGGGCAGAGGACGAGTTGGACGGCGGCGAGGGTGGCGGCGAGGGCGGCGGCGAGGGCGGCGGCGAGGGCGGCGGCGAGGGCGGCGGCGAGGGCGGCGGCGAGGGCGGCGGCGAGGGCGGTGGCGAGGGCGGCGGCGACAGTAGCCACAGCGACTCCGAGGGCTCGCGCAGCTACTGGGAGGACGACGACGACGACGTCTACCAGGAGTTCGAGGAGCTGGACTTCGAGGCCCTGCCCGACCGGGCGGACACGTGGAGCACCCTCTCGGACGACTCCTTCTACCCGCCGGACGACGCGCTGGGGTCCGGCCCGCAGCGCTTCTCCAGCCCGGGCAGCCCCGAGCCCGTCTCACTGTTCAAGGCGTGCGGCAACAACAACCCCATCATCGTCAAGATCCTGATCCGACAGGGCGTGTCCGAGGAGGAGGTCAGGGAGACGGACAGCAACCGCAGAGTGAGTGTCTGGGTTTGGAGGGACGTTATCGAGTTCTAAGGAACGGTGTGGGTTTGTGGGGACGCTGTCGGTTTAGGGGGACATGATCGGCTTGTGGGGACGCTGTTTGTTTAGGGGGACATGATCGGTTTGTGGGGACGCTGTTTGTTTAGGGGGACATGATCGCTTTGTAGGGACCCTGATGGTTTATAGCGACCCTGTTTGTTTAGAGGGATAAATATGTCATATGTGAAGGCGTTGGGTTTGTTTCTGATATCTACAATATTTATATATGTGTGTGTGTGTGTGTGTGTGTGTGTGTGTGTGTGTGAATGGGTGGGTGGGTATGTGTGTGTGTGTGTGTGTGTGTGTGTGTGTGTCATATGACCGAGTTCTGAAGCGGTAAGATCCCAGTGTTGCTTTTAGAGTCGCTCCTTCAGCCCACCTAGAGAGAGAGAGTGTAGGAGAGCGCGAGTGAGAGAGAGAGAGGCAAACAAGAGTACGTGAAAGAGAGCGAGAGATAGATGGAGAGGCAGCGATACCAGAGAGTGAGAAAGAGACATCAATAGAGAAGATGGAGGGAGTGAGAAGGCAGTGGAGGATGGAACATTCCCAAACAAACTCGCGGAGAACCTGCCAATGTTTGCACAGACCAGTACTGTTGTCTAGCTTGACTGGGCACAACGTGGGGTCATTAGTGCGTCAAGCGGTCAAGATGCCCTTTTCAATCAGGGAATACGGATTATGTTGTCATGGAGACGAGTCGTTTGAAGCAGAGGCAGTGCTCGAGATACGGCCAGAAGAAGGTCAAGCGTGGAGTGACCTTCCAGGGAAAATGTCAGTTTCTCCTCCAAACTTCTCATGAGAAATTGATTAAAAGCCTGGGTTCGGTGATAAGACGGCATTGTGAGAGGTTTGGGGTGAAGGCATCTACCAAACGACAGATGAGTATTATATATCAGTTAAAAAAAGATACAATATAATGTGATTTATTTGTATATATTGAGACAATGCTTATTAGCTTATGTGAAAGGCCAACCTCCACTGGGCATTGAATGCATCGCCCCTGAGAAAGTTGGTCTGTGAAAAAACACTTTGCTGGCTGGAAAGGGCTAGTTCACGTTGTCCAACAATGTCCCCAATCCTGGAACTTAACTGCCCCGAAACTGCTCTCCCAGGCCTTCTTATCTCCATAAAGGATGGTACAGGAAGTTTGTACAGAATCCCCTTGCATTCCTCTTGAAAGCAACGGTAACAATCATACACCAGTCTGGAGTGTGTGTGGATGGTGGCTGGTTAAAGCAGCCTCACCTGGCCCGAGTCAGACTGATTGGACTCGGGGCTGGGTGCACAGCCTGTTGCACATCAAGCAATCAATGTGCAACAGGTTAAACCAGCCATCTCCACACACACTCCACCGCTCCACTTATAAAACCATTGGCTCGGTCGTATCAAGGTTAAATGCAACAGTCTGTAATGTAACAACTGTTGTCTGTGTTTGGTTCCAGACCGGGCTGATTGTAGCGTGTTACCAAGGTTACGTGGACGTGGTCATCGCTCTGGCCCAGTGCCCGTACGTCGATGTCAACTGGCAGGACAACGAGGGCAACACGGCGCTCATCACCGCGGTGCAAGCAGGTACGGATTTGGACAACAGAACTCTATGCTCCAATCCTGGTATCATCTACCCCCCTGATTCCTCAACCCCCGACTGAATCCCTACATCGTCAATCCTTACATCCTCAGCCCTTCCATCAGGGCTTTTCAACCTTGGGGTCGCGACCCCATGGGAGGCAACCCAGGCGCCACGGAAGGATTTGTGGACGCTGACCCCTTCTGGGAACCCTGGATTAAGTTGTGTTTATATGTAAAATAGGGTATGCTCGTATCTGCGAGAAGCGCGGCTGAGTGGCAAGGAGAAAGCATAAACATGGACAGTTTTAGGCCTTTAAACTTTCAAATTGTGGCACCTTGTGGTTTTGTACACTGATATTGATCTAGGGTATTTGTTTAGAGTTCATCAGAGATGTAATGCTGACCTCTGGAATTGTGTGTGTGTGTGTGTGTGTGTGTGTGTGTGTGTGTGTGTGTGTGTGTGTGTGTGTGTGTGTGTGTGTGTGTGTGTGTGTGTGTGTGTGTGTGTGTGTGTGTGTGTGTGTGTGTGTGTGTGTGTGTGTGTGTGTGTGTGTGTCTATTCCCCCATCAGACAAAAGGTACACGGCCAAAACATTTCAGAGCACAAATGGATGGACAGATGTATAACAGTATTAGAAGATATGTGACCCCAGACTGAAACCTCAAGGTCTGAGTAACTATCATAAAAGAACGTGGCTCCGGGGACATGGTCCATAGACTAACTGTAGCGGGACCACTATACGGCCCAAGGAGAAAACCTCTTGTTATAATATTTAAACACGCAACCGTTGAACAAGGCAGTGTCAGGAACGGGCTCCAGGTGAGTGCGGAGATTAAATTATGAGAACCAGCAGTGAGATTGCAAATCTGATTATTATAAATATCATGACACACACACACACGCACGACCAGTCAATGCCCAATAACCCCTTCCTCCGTAGCCGTGCGCTAAGTATGACGAATGAGTCCCGATCGTAGGGGATGATGAATGTCTTCACATCACGGTTCGTTCCCTGCGCCATTAAGGGGACCATCCATCCCCCTCTTTTGGTGACACAGCTCCCTGCACCACCTCATCAGGTGGCCGAGTGGGGGGAGGAGGTGGTGGTGGTCGGTGTGGGGTGGGGTGCAGGAGGTGGTGGTCTGTGGGGGGGAGGAGGTGGTGGGGATGGGATGGTGAGGGGGTAAGTGGTGGTGATTGGGGTGCAGGAGGTGGTGGTGGTGGGGATGGGTGGGGTGAGGTGGTGGTGATTGGGGTGGGGTCAGGAGGTGGTGGGTGGGGTGAGGTAGTGGTCTGTGGGGTGAGGAGGAACTGATTGGGGTGGGGTGAGGAGGTGGTGGTCTTTGGGTGAGGAGGTGGTGGTCTTTAGGGTGAGAAGGTAGTGGTCTTTGGGGTGAGGGGTGGGGGTTGGGGTGAGGAGGTGTTGGAAGAGGTGAATAAGAAAGTGAACACAAACACAGTGTTGTTTCTTTGACGTGTGTGTGGCGTGTACAACGATGAGGTTATAAGGTTTTGTTTTTAATCGACACGTCTGATTGATAAAATAATCTACTGGATTATGTGCATTTCTTTCCTTCTTTCCTTGGCAAAATAAGCGTGACAAACGTGACAGATCAGATCCAGCTGAAAGCGGTTTTCTTTAAATTTCCACGGCAGAACCACCTAATCTCATTTAACAGATTAAGGCCCGCTTTGTGTGTCTGGCCAAACGACGACAAGCTGCTGCCCTTTCTTCTTGTACTCTACAGTACAGAGGGCAGCATGTCTGCAACTTTAGCAGACTTTCATTTGAACTTTCTTGATTTGAAGAGACATTTTGGACCGGGGACTTTTAGGCACTAAATAGTCATTTAGGAAGGAGATGCTTTTATCCAAAGTGACAGAAAGACGGAGGAAAGATAGGGATGACACACACTGCAGGTAGGCTGCAGACGTTGACAATCGGCCCCAGAACCTGACGGCTTGGGGTCAAACTCCCCCCTGGCCCCCACTCTCTCTTAGAACCTGGTAGAATGCATTCACAGTGTTTCCAGGGGAGTCTGTGTACTCGGGGGAGCTATGAGCATCTTTTTGGTTTCTTCTCTGGATTCGCAGGGCACCTCATGATCTCCAACTACCTGCTCAACTACTTCCCCAGGCTGGACATCGAGAGGAGGAACTGTCACGGCTTCACCGCCATGATGAAGGCCGCCATGCAAGGCCGGGCAGAATGCGTCCGGGCGCTGATGATGGCCGGTAACGATGCCCCAAGTCCCTTGTGCTGATCGGCCTGATTAACGCCAAGCACTCGACCACGGAACCCTGCTCGCTTCGCACATCCTCCATGTAGTGTTGGACACGGCATGCACGGTCAATACAAACATTGCAGACAAAATTAACATTCGGTCCCAGCCGAAGGGTATTGGGTTTGTCTCCCATACACGGCCACAACCTCTGGGCATCCTCTAGCGAGATGACCGACCCCCCCCCCCCCCCCCCCCCCCCCCCCCCTCCTACATGCTCCTCGATGACATGTATCTGAATTCACTGTAGGTCGCGTTTACATGAAATCGTCGATAGTAGTTCAGCCGACAAGAAGCACCAGTAGCCATTGTTCTTGTAGAGCTCTGCACCGGTCTCAGTGATCACACGGGTCCCCGTGCATTTGTCCAAACTATGCCTTCACGGTCCAGAACCATCCAGGGTGTGACCCGTCCCCACTACTGTTCCCCTCCAGGCGGGGACATGGAGGCCAGGGACTACGGCCGCCAGCAGACACCCAGGGAGTGGGCTCTCTTCACGGGCCGCTACGAGACGGCGTTCCTCATGGAGAGGCTGATGGCCCAGCCCTGCGCGGAGCAGTTCTGCAACAAGTTCAGCTTGGAATGGCCCATGCTTGAGGTTGGTGGACAATTTGTGATAACCTCCACAAGACACCGTCTCATCCCCTGTGGTGCGCTGCGCCACTGTGATGCTAAATGTGATGCAGCTGTTCACTAGTTTTTCATTCATAATAGATTGGTGAGCATCTCAAATTAGCTAGATGAGAAACATTGACCTTTTGGTCAATTTACTGCTATTGTGACGTAATTGTTCATCATAAGAGATTCCTGGCTTGGAAAGGGATCATTTGTGACAGTTGGAGACTGAAATCCAGAAAAAGCCTACTGTGAATTGTCCAGTAAAGTATACTGAAGTGGTCCGACTTCATTCTTTGTTCAGAATAAGATCCATATAGATATGAATAATAAATGTGGTTCATATTAAGCCACCCATGATCATCCACAACCAAACAAGTGCCAGTCCCCTGACCAAGTATCTCTGCTCCGGCTCCATCCCCAGGAGCTGGTGGCCCGGTCCCAGGAGCCCAAGTCCTGCTGGGGACGCTTCAGCGACCTCCTGGTCTGCTGCCCCGTCACCCTGAACCTCAGCAACAGGGTGAGCCCGGTGGACGACGGCGTCCTGGACCACATGGTGCGCGTCACCACCGGCCTGCTCAGCCCCCTCATCGCCACCGCCTGCCTCACCGTCTGCCCCGGCAGCCCGCCCTGCGTGGGCAAGCGCCGCTTCGCCGTGCAGGAGATCCTCCGCCGGCAGCGCGCCGACCAGCTGCGGCGGCTGGAGCCCGACAACTACCAGCGGCTCTTCCAGAGCTCCCGGGTGCTCGCGGCCCCCGCGGCCGGGGACCGTCGGGCCAGCCTGCAGCCCCAGCTCCTCCGCGAGGTGGCGGCCGTCTCCTCGGTCGCCATGAGGAGGGCCAGCCTGCTGCCGCTGCACGTGATGGGGAGGAGGAGGGGGAGGAGGAGCAGCGTGCGGCCGGGCCCCGTGGTGCCCAAGGTGAGGCTGTGCAAGGCCCCGTCGCCCTCCTACGTGCCGGAGACGGCCCGGCGGCAACGCGACGACCCCACCCACCTGCAGATCCCCAAGTGGAGGTACAAGATGAAGAAGGAGGGGAGGGTGGAGGAGGCGGAGAGGCAGAAGGTGTTTCCTTTGATCAAGAAGAAGTGAGAGGAACGGGGAGAAGGAGGGGAGAAGAAGAAGAAGGAGATGAAGAAGGTGATGCTACCTAATGGGACACGTGTGCAGTGGGGACGTACGGGTGAAAGGGCGGAGGTGGACAGTTGATGGGAGGATGCAAGAGGAACTCAAAGCAAGCCGGAATTAACTTGGAAGTTAAGAATGAGCTAGACAGCTAAGTGGAATTAGCGTGATGCTAAAGAGCGAGCTGGACACGTGACAAGTAGAGCTCTGCATGGGCAGGGAAATATGTCTTCCGTGCCTAAAGGAAAAGGAGAGGGGAAGGGGAGTGTGCACAGTAAATGTATGCCCACCAGGCAAAGCGCCAGCCGACTTGTTCCGGGAGGGGTTAGGAGTTCTGTTGTCTTGGTAACAAGCTGCCCCACCTCCTGAACCACTGCAGTTCTCAGCAGTACAGGAGTGAGGACGGTAAGGAACTGAAACAGAGCCAATTAAAACTAAGGAAAGAGATATATTAATTGGAAAATCTCTTGTGTACTGTTTATGGCAAGCCCTTTTAACATTTAATCAGTAGCGGTAATTGTAGAAATCAACAATTCAATTTTGACTAGTTATAATTCCAAGTTGACACATCCATTATGTAATTTTGACTAGTTGCAATTTTAACTAATATCTACAACTGAATTATCACTAGTCAAAATGTTAATTCTTGATATCAACAGTTCAATTCTCACTTGTGGAAATGTCAATTGTAGATATCTACAACTGTTCTTACATTACAGATATCATTAATTGAATTCTAGATATCTAAAAGTCAATTCTGACTAGTCAAAATTGTATTATTGATATGTTGGCTTGGAATTGTAACTAGTAAGAATGTAATTTCAGATATCTAGAATTGCATTTCAGATATCTAGAATTGTATTTCAGATATCAGCAATACAATTCTAGATATCTGAAATGCAATTAAAACTATATTCGTACTAGTAACAATTATATTTGAGATTTCTACAATTCCTTTTATAACTAGTCAGAATTGAATTTTAGATATCAAAAGGAAGTTTGACTAGTCAAAATGTAATCATAGCTATCTTCAATGACGTACAGACATATCCCAAACTAATATGGTAATTAAACGTCGGCCAATGGCTTTGCGGTATTTGAATAATGTGACGCCCACATATCCGAAATGGTTTGTTGATATCTGAAATGGGTAATTACATTTCCACTAGTTACAATCCTTTTTCATCATGTGGAAATTAAATTGTAGATATCTGTAATCGTTATGGTTACTAGTGAAAAAGGAATTACTGATATCTATAATTAAATTAAAGATATCTGTAAATCAGTTTAGACTAGTCGAAATGTAATTTTTACTTGTGAAAATATATTTGTAACGTGTCAAAATAGTTTTACAGGTATCTTGGATTAACATTTGAACTAGTCAAAACGACATTTTGACATGTCGAAATGTCATTTCCACCAGTGATCGCTCCTAGTCAGCCCACCTGACCACATGTTAAGAGGGCTCATCAGCCAGGCAGTACAGCTTGAGTGAGTCTCTCCAATCCCATAGCAGTCAAGAGATGAAAGACACAACGAAGAGGAGATTTCCTGAAGGAGACATTGTTTGGCTCAGACAAGGTAGAACAGATGGCCACTGGAAAAGCCCGGGATTCATACTGGGATTGACAAAGAAGTGGGTTTCTTTGGCTAAGAAATACTGCAAAAGGGGTTTTTTTTAATCAAGAGCGATTTCTGACGTTTCCGCTGGGGACCTCAAGCCTGGTTTCGTAAAATGGCTATGCAAATCGTTTGACACACAGGACAAAACATAATTAAAAAGTGTCTCTTAGTGACTTGTTTACTGCAGTGCATTCAGACTTAATGCCATTAAAGGCAGATTATGTTGAGTTAAGTCTTACCCCCACCTGAACACCTCTCATCCGCCTATTGGAATATTCTGGACGATGGCTCAATATTTCTTCAGAGGAAGGTGGCTATGTAAAGCTCTAGCTGCAAGACCAACAGGGTCGACTTTTTCAATACATCAGCATTCATTTAAATGAATGAGAAGTGACAATGATTCAATGGTTGTTTTTTTTTTTAAGACAGGAATGTCAGGTTTTCTCAGGTGTCCAAAAGAGAAAATTTCAAACTTCTTTGAATGGTTGGTCAGGTCTCATGGCAGACTTGAAAAAAAAAATATATATATATATATTATATGGGCCTACTGAAATACATACTTCTACATTCAAGTTATTCACAAGACCTTCTTCCAGTCATTCACAGGGCTATTAAATATTCTTGCACTTGATCTTTTTTTCTTAAGAAACTGATGGTTTCGGCTTGGTGACTGATTTTGTTCTTAAGACTCTTTTGTTTAAGACTAAAGAGTCACCAGAGAGACTCACGGGCCTAGATAATGGACAGGCCTACATGTATAGCTTTGATGATGGCATGTCATTGAGCCCCACATACATAAAGTGTCTCCACTCCAGATTTCTGTAAATCAGCTATAGACATATAAGCTGCGTTAAGTCACATTAAGCCAATTTGATCCCCCTGCCTACTGATTTTCTATGGACTTTATCAGCATACTACATCCTTACATACCTGATACCTCTGATGCCTGAATAAAGGATGGATTATTCCCGTTTTTTGGTTTTAGGTGATTTTACCCATATTTACCTTTTCTTTAGCCTAAATTTGACCTTTGATTGTACCTTTGGTACTACTACTTTAGACTCTTACTTAATCGTAGCATGTATCCATGATGGCGTTTATTCCAGTGCATTCCAGCTCATTCTTTGTTTAGGACTTTGTTTAGGACCATTTAGTTTACCTATGTAGTGGTTCCACTATCCACTAGAGGGCACTGTCGCACATGTAGAGTACTTCAACTGACCGTTGAACTGCTGTTCCTACTCTTTCACATCGGAATAAATCCGACGATTTTCAAGTAATTTAAGTAGCCTACAAATATAATGTGAAATGTCTTTCAACACATTACAACCTCTTCTCATCTACTGCCTGAGAAATAGTGGCGTAACCTAAATTTGAGGATCATGGAAGGGATGACTTGTGAATGTAAGTGAATTCCTTTCATCTTCGTATAGAAGAAGGGAGGTCAAGGTCACACACAACATGAGCGAGGGCAACTGTCACGACTGCTTTATTTCAATCCAGGTCAGAGTGTTACGGGTTGGTCGTATACCAGGAAACAGCTGAAAATCATCTTTGGCAACGCAACAAAACAACTCCCGAAACCCGAGGCCCTCTTCCACAGTCCGAAACATTTTTTTGTGTGTGTGGATCTGTTGTAATCAGTTTGAAGCAATAAAAAGATTAAACAAGTTTTTTATCTCTTTAAAACACTTTTTTTTCTTCTCATCTAGCAACAACAAAAAGAAAAACGCCGCCCCCCCCCCCCCCCCCCCCCCCCCCCCCCCCCCCCTTCCATACAGGTCTTGTAGTCAGGGTTTACGCACTGACGGATCACAAAGACAAACGGTACGCCGCCAGTATCCGGATGCTCGCTAACATGTAAGATATGTCTGTTTCTCATCCAGTGTCTGCGTGTTGTTTCGGTTTTTCTGTGGACGATCGCGTCATCCTTATTTAATTTCAAGCATCGGAAAATGGACCGCTACTAAGACTTCTAAACAGCTGCAGGTTGGGCAGACCAGGGACCGACGTTGTCGTCACAAACCTTTATTGAACATATTTGTTCGCCATTTACATCCACGTGCACACGCTTTGGCCACATCAAGGCCAACGTGATAGGATGTAAGTAGCGAAAAATCGTACGAAAAAAAAAATAACGTTCTTTCTTTGAAAAGTTTATTAGTCACGTTGATAATGTTTGGCAGCTATACCTAATCTATGCAAACAAACAAACAAACGAAACATTCTGTGTACAGTTAGAAAAATGAACACCGTAAAAAAAAGATAAGATAAACATCGCCACTTTCCGTTAGTTTCGGCAGAGAAAACCCGACAACTCTCGGACCCTGGTCTGGTCCATCGCTCAGCCACAACGTTACCACACAAAGTCAACATCTTTAGTGTGAAGAGCAGAAGGTAAAACGTGAAAAAAAAAGTCCTACATGGGAGTTCTTTTTTTTTTCATCAATATGTTGATGCTATAAGTGACATCCACGTCTGCACGTAAAAAGTATATATTTATATTTATATAATATATATCCATACTCTATTAACAGCTTTGTCTACCAGGAAACTTAGAATCGCCACCCATCTTTGAGAAAGAAAACAAAATAAAGAACTTCAAACATTGAATATTTTACAACACAGAAATCTTCTAATATTGTACAACCGCCTTTTTACAGTCCCAACATTTTTTTTATTATTATAGATTTTTTTTATTACTACTATTTTGTATTCCTCTTCAAGTCTTAGTGCAGTAAGACAGTTAGATCCCAGTAAAACAGTTTTAAAAAAAGAAGCATTTACAAACCAATGACGCTCTGTGGGAATGGGAATCCTCAACTGAACTTTGACCTTCCCATTCCTCCTCCCTCCCATGTCACCATCTGTATACCCAGGTTTGGCACATTTTTTTTTCCTTTAACAGTGATAAACCGTGATTCAAAGCAAAGTTTTGTCGACGAGAATGGGTGTTTTGTCTTCTTGGAGGTGTAAATAAAACGGACATCGACTGAAACTCCAGCTACTATCAAAACCAACCTCGACGTCACAGGAGCTACCGAGAAATCGTAGTAAAAAAAAGGCCTTGACCGGGAAACGCTTTGTTGAATCGGGTTTGTAACCGCTGTGTCTTAGGGTCAGAATGTTTTCTGAGGGCCCAAGACCGCGGGCCCAAGATATCTAGGGCAGTGAAGGAGCACCGTGATTGGTCAATACATTTTTGTTAATCCTCCTCCTCATCAAAATCCGCATTCTCGCCTTTTAGCAAGATGTCAGAATCGTTCCCTGTAGCTTTGTCGTAGCTGTGATATGAGATTTTCCCGCCCATTCTCTTTTAATCGGTAGAAAGGTTTGTGTGCGTGTGTGTGTGTGTGTGTGTGTGTGTTTAGATGTACAGTTGTGTTTTGACGATAAGTCCCAGCGCACTGCATCGCGGAGAAGGCCTTACACAGAAATCAGTGCAATGTAAAATACAACAAAGTCATGTCGTCAATGTACATCAAATACTATACAACCAGAATAATACAAAAGAAACCCGAAAACGAAAATAAAAACAAGTAAATAATACGATAAAAGGGAAAAAAAATTAAAACTGTCCAGAAGCATCACTTTGCCTGGCAGGGGGTGGGGGTGGGTGTCGAGGAGGTGGAGTAGAGGTGGGGGAGGGTGGGGGTTGAGTCATGACCTCACACAGTATAACAGTGTTTAGAGAGAGCGAGGCGGGGCTCTTTGTGACGGGCAGCTAGGGGGGCGGGGCCTATGACTCGTCTTGTCTCTTGTGCTTCACGTTACCAAATAGGTCAGTTTTCTATGACCAAATATGTACATCCACTGTCTTCGCTAGACACGCCCCCCCCCCCCCCCCCCCCCCCAATGGTTCCTTCTTCCACACATTCAACCCTCGTACGCCCAGCGCTCTGAGCTCTCTCTCTCTATCTCTCTCTCTCTCTCTTTCCGTCCACGGCCTTTGTCGCTCAACCTTTTTCAAGTCCTTTGATCCAAACTTTCCCTGTCTTCCATTTTCCTTCCGTTAGTACATCTCAATACCGGTATGTGTCTCTCCCTCTCTGCTCTCGCTCTTCCCTCTGTCTCCATCTTTCGTTATTCTACATTCTAATTTTCTTTTACCTCGCTAAGCTAGCTGTCATTCAGTTTAACATTCTCTCACTCTTCGTGGAACCCATTCGGAGGCGGGAGTTATGTCGCGTTTCGACCAATCGGAGACCATCCCACACCAAACGCAGTGGAAGGACATTGTGCCAGCTGTTGTTGTGTTGTTGTTTGTGTTAAATTGTGTGTTGGTGGTCTGTTGGCGGTCATAGTGTGCATGCAACATGCATGGCTCTGGTCCATCGTCACCTGGTACCATCTTATCTCTCCCTCCCCCCTCTGTCTCCCTTTCTCCCCCTCTCTCTCCCTTTCTCTCTGTCCATCAGCAGGATCTACATGGATGTGAGAGAGTGAGAGAGAGAAATTTTTCCTTTTGATTCCATCCCTTTCTCCTTTCCTTTCTTTACGTCCGCCCTTCCTCTGCCCTACACACACACACACACACACACACACACACACACACACACACACACACACACACACACACACACAAGCATGCGCACTCACGCATGCATGCACGCACACGTTGACTCACTACTGGCATGACTGAGTAAAAAAAACGAACAGGGAGGAGAAGGTGGCGGGGGGGGGGGGGGTGAAGGAGAGGGGGGACGGGACAGAGATGGTCATCAAGGATATGACAACCATGGGGGCTCGGCCTTGTACAAGTGAGGGGGCAGAGGGACAATAAAGAATTGTTGTTCCATTTGCGAATGGACGAATGGAACCAAAATGAAATCCTCTCCTCCCCCCCCTTCATCTCGTCCCCCTACTAGACCCAGGGAGGGGTCCCCCCCCCCCCCCACCAGACCCAGAGGGGGGGTCCCCCTACTAGACCCAGGAGTCCGGCGAGGCCGGGTAGTGGCTGGTCTCGTAGTTGAGCTCGCTGTAGGGCCGCGACGCGGAGTAGAAGTCCACGTAGTTGCCGGTGGACTTGAGGCCCTGCAGGTGCATGTTGATGTCCCCCTGCGGGGGGCGCCCCCCCGCCGCGTGCACCTGGTCCTCGTAGAAGGCCTGGTCGTCGTAGTTACCGGCGCCCGGCGGCGGCGGTGGCGGGGGGTTC
>JACYXH010000420.1:290000-297500 GCA_026745465.1 Lota lota | reverse complement strand
TCACACAGAGCACCATGGGGATAGCCTGTTAGCATGCTAACCTGTTAGCCGTCACTCACACAGCGCACCATTGGGCTAGCCTGTTAGCCATCCCTCACACAAAGAGATAGGACTAGCCTGTTAGACTTCCTAACTTACCACCATCCACTTTGGGCCTCGCTCCATATCCCACTATGGTTTATTGCACTGAAAATATTGATGTAAGGTTCATAAACTCTACGCAAGCCTGTGAGAACCGAGTCAGAACGGAGCCTCCCACAGAGGGCTCCTCCCTGTTTGGTTAGGATTGTTAAGCGTTTTTAAGCTGCAGCGGTAGAGGAGACTGTGTGTTCTCACACAGGAAGAGACCAGTCTGAACATGAGGTGCAATACATCTTCTTATGGATGGTCATGTCTTCTGAATGTGTGTGTGTGTGTGTGTATGTGTGTGTGAATGTGTCTATATATGGATTTGAACCGGGTGTGATCCAATGACGTTGTTATGCCACCGGTTAATGTGGTCACCGCGGCGACAGGACCCACCTGAGCGGTTGTTGGGGGATGTCCGGACGGGGGAGATGGAGGGGGTGCGGGAGGAGGAGTAAGGCCTCTGTCTGTCCCGCTCTATCGTAGAGGAGGAGCCCACAAAGTGGTACTGGGAGTAGCCATCCTGGAGAGGAGAAGAGAGCAGAGGAGGAGGAGGAGGAGGAGGAGAGAGGAGGAGGCGGATGGGTGGAGGAGGAAGGGAGAGGAAGAGGAGGAAGAGGAGGAGGCGGAGAGAACGGGGAGGAGGAGGAGGCAGATAGGAGGAGGAGGAATGGGGAGAGGAGGAGGAAGCGCATAGGAGGAGGAAGGGAGAGGGGAGGAGGAGGATGGGTAGGGGGAGAGGAGGAGAAGAGCAGAGGAAGGGGATGGAGGGGGAGGAGAGGAGGAGTAGAAGTAAGGAGGAACATAGGGAGAAGAGAGGAGGGGGTAGGAGATGAGATGGGGAGAGTGAGGGTAAGAGGATGGGGATGGGAGAGTGGGGGAGGAGAGTAGAGAAGAAAGGAAGACAGTGGAGAGGAGGAGGAAAGAGGAGAGTAAGTGGGAGAGAAGTGGAGAGGAGAGTAGGGGAGGGAGAGAAAAAGGACAATTAAAGGAAAGTTAGAGAAAAATTTAAGGAAAAATAGGATGAACAATAGGTACAGTGGAAAAGAAAATAGATATAGAGGGAAAAGAGGACGAGGAGATCAAGAGTGTCGACAGCAGAACAGTTATATATAATGTTAACTTCTCAACTATATACCATGGTACTTACACATATCACAATAACCAGGGAATTGATGCTTGTAGACAAGAGAGAGAGACATAGAGAGACAGAGATAAACAGACAGAGAGAGAGAGAGAGGTAGAGAGAGATTGAAATAAACATAGAGTACACAAAGAGAGAGTGAGTGAGAGAGAGAGCGAGATAGAGATGGAGAGCGAGAGAGAAAAGACAGAGAGAATACAGAGAGAGAGAGAGGCCAACACAGAGAGAGAGAGAGAGATGTACCTTCTTGTAGAGGCTGCGTAGGTCTCTGTACTGCCACATACTGTTGAGAACCTGCGACGCGGCCTTCACCACCTTGGGAGTGTGTCTGAAGACAGGAACAAACATTAGAGCGGCTCGCTACGCTACACAGAGTGCCCACCTCCTAGCGCGCCTCCTTTGTCTGCTGCTTTCCCCGTGTGTTTTTTATTAGCTTATTTTTAACCACAGAGGGGACGCGAGGAACGCAACAAGCGCAACAAATGCAGAATAACAACGAGACAAACAGACGAAGGGAAACGGCACGATCGCTTTTCATCCTCCTGCGCACGGGAGACATGGCTAGGGGAGGGAGGACAGGGGAGAATGCTAATGTTGGAACATGAAGGCACTGCGCGCTGATGTGGGACACCTTGTTCCTGTTTCCAGGTAAGTTTCCAGGGTTTTGAAAGTTGGTTTCGACGGGAGCGAGGCCAGACTGAAAGTGAAACGGGAACTTGTGAGATGTGGATCGTCTCACGACGCTATGGTATCCATACGTGATTTATAGAGCAGAAGGCGGGAAGACAGTAGGATAAGAAACGCTTACCCCCTTGAATGTTTTCCAAATATTACTCAACAAAGCGGCCCTACATTACGACAACCACGCCCCCCCTCCTTTCCCCTCCCCCCCAGTCTCATTAAGCTCCACCCCCTCCCCCACTCTAGTTAGGCCGCAACCCCTCCCCCAGTCTCATTAAGCTCCACCACCTCCCCCAGTCTCATTAGGCTCCACCCTGCACCCCCCCTCCCACTCTCATTGGGCTCCGCCCCTCTCCCTCCCACCACCTCTCTTTAGGGTTTACCTCCCCACTTTCATTAGGCTCCACCCCTTCACTCTCATTAGGCTGAAGCCCACTAATCTCATTAGGCTCCACCCCCTCACTCATTAGGCTCCACCCACTTGTCTCCTTTGCTGCGGGCGATGCCGATGAGCTTCTCGATGCCGCCGGCGTCCCTCAGGGCCTTGGTGTTCTCCATGTTCTTGGTGATGACCTCGTGCAGCGCGCAGCAGATGGCCGTCACCGTGTCGTCCGACATGGTCTTGCCCGGCAGCCCCGTGCCGTTGGCCCCGCCCCCGCTGCCGTTAGCCCCGCCCCCGGTGCTGGTGTTGTTGTTGTTGCTGCCGCCGACGCCGGGCAGGCGGTGGACCAGGTCCCTCATGGCGTACTTACCTGGTGGTGGTGGAGGAAGAGAGACAGGCGTTACACAGGTGGAGAGAGAGGTGTTAGACAGGTGGAGAGAGGTGTTAGACAGGTGGAGAGAGAGGTGGAGAGACAGGCGTTACACAGGTGGAGAGAGAGGTGTTAGACAGGTGGAGAGAGGTGTTAGACAGGTGGAGAGACAGGTGGCGAGACAGGTGTTAGACAGGTGGAGAGATAGGTGTTATACAGGTGGAGAGGAAGGTGGAGATACAGGTGTAAGACAGGTGTTAGACAGGTGGAGAGATAGGTGTTATACAGGTGTTATACAGGTGGCGAGACAGGTGGAGAGATAGGTGTTATACAGGTGGAGAGGAAAGTGGAGATACCGGTGTAAGACCGGTGTTAGACAGGTGGGAGAGACAGGTGTTAAACAGGTGGAGACACAGGTGTCAGACAGGTGGAGAGACAGGTGTAGAGACAGGCCTTAGACAGGTGGAGAGACAGGTGTTGAATAGGGGTGAGACAGGTGGAAAGACGGGCGTTGGAGACACAGATAAAGGGTGGGGCCGAACACTGTGGAAACAGAGGGACATTGTGTATGCTATCATGGAAATAAAACAGCTTTAAAAGCGTAGAGAGAATTTACTGAAGGCCTCCCCTCGCTACATCGTATGAACTGAGTATGAATTACAAAGTCAGCGAGGGAAAACGTCCACGGTCGTTCCAGTGTGTATCAGTGTGTCAGTGTGTGAAGTGATCTGCACTCAGGGTTTCTCTACAACACACCCTTCTGCCCATGCTCCACTTCCCACGGTCGTCACACAGCAGCTGCAATGTTCTGACGGACTGCCAATAAACCCACAATATTTATCAGCGTCTTGTAACTCCTGAGGCAGCAGAACAAAAGCATCCACACGCAGACACACTCACACACATACTCGCACACACACAGACACACACCACACCCAGCACTTAGGGTTCTGCTACCTGCTTTGGGGAAACACTAGTGGAGCAGTTGCCATGGGGACAGCGATGCCCAATGGGATGAGTCAATTGTACAGCAACACACACACAAACACACGCGCACACACACACACACACACACACCTCATCTCATGTAGCATTAGCATCACAGCATTAAAGCCTTGCAGTTAAAGGTAATGTGTATATATGGAGATGAGTGTGTGTGTGTGTGTGTGTGTGTGTGTGTGTGTGTTTGTGTGTGCATGTGTGTGTGCGTGCATTTGTATGTGCATGTGTGTGCATGTGTATGCATGCGTGCGTGCGCGTTTGCGCGTGTGCGTGCGTGCGCGCGTGTGCGTGCACGGCCTCCCTCTCACCGATGAGCTCCTTGTTCCGGACGTCCAGGGCCATGTTGCGCAGGGCGGTGGCCACGGCGCACACCACCCGGTCGTTGTCTATCCTCAGCAGCTCCACCAGGATGGGCAGGCCCTTCTCCTTACGCACCGCCGCGCGGACGTACACCGACCACTGGAGAGGTGAGGGGGTGAGGGGAGAGGGGGGGGGGGGAGGAGGTCAAGGGAGGGAGGGGGCGAGGGGGTGAGGGGACAAGGGGGTGAGGGGTGAGGAGGTGAAGGGGTGAGGAGGTCAAGGAAGGGAGGGAGGGGGTGAAGGGGTGAGGGTAGGAGGGGTGAGGGGGTCATGGGAGGGATGGGGTGAGGAGGTGAGGGAGTGATGGGGTTACGGTTAGCACGGTTAGCAACACAGAAAAAAGGTTAGCAACACAGACATAAGGTTAGCAACATAGATGTAAGGTTAGCAACACAGACATAAGGTTAGCAACACAGACATAAGGTTAGCAACACAGACATAAGGTTAGCAACAGACACAAGGTCAGCAACAGACACAAGGTCAGCAACACAGACATAGGGTCAGCAACACAGACATAGGGTAAGCAACACAGACGACGGTGAGGAGAAGAGAAAGGGGGGCTTCTGAATCACCTTTACCTTCCAGCTCCCGGCCGCCAGGTTCTGCAGCGCCCCAGCCGCCCCCTCCAGCGTGTCCGGGTTGGAGCACTCCGACAGCAGGGTGAGGTAGGGCTTCACGATGGTGGGGTGCCACAGCATCTGGATGCCCTTGGGGGGGTCGGCCGTGTCCGGGAAGGGGCCCACGCCGTCCCACTGCGAGGGGAAGAGGAGACGACACACGTTGGCGGAACACAGTGGCAGACTGTGTTTGTTATTGACTCTGTCAGCGACTCTGTCAGTGACTTACTGTTGAGCGTGGAGATTGAGGTCATTAAAGGTGGTGAAGGTAAGATGCAAGAGTTTTAAAGAGAGAGTAGAAGGAGCTGAAGAGAGCAAGATTTTGAAACGCCCCTCCCTCTACGCTCTCTCCCTCCCTAGGTTTCTCCACCATTGAGATGTGTTGCATTTCACACACCTGTGAATGACAGGCAATGTGGAGTCCCCGGCCAAATCCCAGAAGAGATGCCCTGGTCAGAAATGAGCCGGGACCAGTGTAAAATTGAAACTGGCTCATGCAGAGGCAGGCGCTGTCAACCGGAGGAGATATTCACACTGCGCAATTCACTCACTAATGGCTGACGGACGGCTGTGGCATTTCGAACAAATTACACTCAAATATTAGCTCTCGAATCGCACCTACAGCAGGCCTGGACGGAGCATCTTACTAATGGGTGCCTTCAGGTAAGGCTGTGGTCGTTGAGGTTCAAACCCAGAACCTTTCTCCTGGGCGTCAAACTCCCTAACCTCTATCGTCTATCATGCTCACCTATGCTACTCTGCTATCTTTACCGTAGTTCTTTTTAGCAACAGCTTTGTATTTCTTTGCATTTTTGTACTTATGCTATGTATGCTTTGGCTGTTCTGCGTCTCACCGGTAATCTCGTGGGATGAAAGCGTATTAGAGAGAAACGAGTCAATGTAAATCACAATTCAGAGGAAGCCCTGAAAGGCCGGCTCTTGCAGAGACGCCAGACAACCGAAACAAATGATCAAATTTCAACAATGTGAAGCGCAAAATAACACATCACTGTGTTTCATTTGATCCTTTGGCAACAGTGGTGTTTTATTTTGATTTTTTATCAGAACTTTAATATTCAGATAGAAAAAGCCATCTTCCTTGTCTATTCAACTGAGCGTAATAAAACCTGTTGGGTGATATTTCGGAATATTATCAGATGTTGCAACACTTTTTCATCACCTTCTGGATCACCTGCTGCACCTCCACTGCATGCAAACACACACACACTCACACGTAGGTGCACACACACACATGCGCGCGCACACACACACACACGTAGACACAAACACACACACACATACACGCACGCACACACGCAGGAACACACACAAATGCACACACACACACACACACACACACACACACACACACACACACCATGCCAAGCTCTTCAATTAATGACCAACACGTGTCCTGTGATCGTGTCAAGGGGGCTCCATGGGGAACAACATCTCTCTCTCTCGCCCTAACTCTCATTCTCTCTGTCTCTCACCCTATCTCTCTCTCTCTTTCATACTCAATCCCTCTTTCTGTCTATATGTATGTCTCTCTCTTTTTCTCTCTCTCTCTCACCCTATCTCTCTGTCAGCTCACTGAACCTGCTTGTTTCTATCGATGCTACTCTCCTTGGTTGCTCCCTGGACTCTTCTCCTTCCTCTCTCCCTCCCTTCATCATATGTACTCTTCTCTCGCCACCTCTTCCACTCTCCTCCTCTCCTCTGCTCTCCTCCTCCACTCTCCTCCTCTCCACTGCTCTCCTCTCCCCCTCCAATCTCCTCATCTCCTCCTCCACCCTCCTCCTCTCTTCTACTCTTCTCCTCCACTCTCCTCCCCTCCTCTTCTCTCCTCCTCCGCTGTCCAATTCTCCTCTCCTTGCCTCCACCTCTCTCCTCTCCTTGTCTCGTCTCCTCTCTGTCTCTCCCTTCATCTCTCCCCTCCTCTACCTGTGTATTTTGTATGTTGTTCCTCCTCTCCCCTCCTCTAATTACCTTACCCACTGCTCTTCACACTAATCACCCACAGCTGCACTGGAGAGGAGGGGGAGAGAGGGGGGGGGAAACAGAGAGAGCGAGAGGCATGGATGAAGCAATAGATTGAGAGAGAAAGAGGAGGTGGAGAGAGAGAGAGGATATGGAGAGAAAGAGAGAGGGGAGATGGAGAGAGGGAAACAGTGATAGTAAATTTAGATAGTAAGAGGGAAGGGAAAGAAAAAGCCATAGACAGGATGGAGAGAAAGAGAGAGAGAAAGTAGTTGAGAGGAATAGAGCAGCATATTGAGGGCAAGAGAGAGAAATAAATAAATAGAGAGAGGAGAGACGAAACATGGGGGGAGGCATGGGGCATTACATTACAATGATGAAAAGGCCTATGAATTGCCCTCCACCCTGATATCCCCCCATCTCCTCTCCTCTCCTCTTCTCATGAGGTCCGCTGTGAAGTCATCCTCATCCCGATTGGCTGTCGCCCGAGGATCCACAAAGAGCTTGCAGTATTCACTCCTCAAACCGGAACCATCCACCCAGCCGCGCCATTTCTCATTTACTCTCTTTTCCCTCTCACCCTCTCTATCCCCCCTTAGCTCTCTCCCTCTCTCTCTCTCGTCCCCCCCTTACTCCCCCCCCCCTCTCTCTCCTTCCCACTTTCCCCGCAAAAGACGCCTATTCAGAGGGAGAATACATTAGCGGCTGAGCTTGGCACGGAATCATCCAAATCAGGGGAAGAAGAAGAAGAATAAATAAACACTAAGGAAAATAATAAAAGCAGCAGTTGCTAAGAGACGATTTATTAACAGTAAATTTTGCTGGGGAAGTTTGTTTA
>JACYXH010000420.1:280000-285000 GCA_026745465.1 Lota lota | reverse complement strand
TACAGGTCTACCTACAGGTCTACCTACAGGTCTACCTACAGGTGTACCTACAGGTCTACCTACAGGTCTACCTACAGGTGTACCTACAGGTCTACCTACAGGTCTACCTACAGGTCTACCTACAGGTCTACCTACAGGTCTACCTACAGGTCTACCTACAGGTCTACCTACAGGTCTACCTACAGGTCTACCTACAGGTCTACCTACAGGTCTACCTAGAGGTCTACCTACAGGTCTACCTACAGGTCTACCTACAGGTCTACCTACAGGTCTACCTACAGGTCTACCTACAGGTCTACCTACAGGTCTACCTACAGGTCTACCTACAGGTCTACCTACAGGTCTACCTACAGGTCTACCTACAGGTCTACCTACAGGTCTACCTACACTGCCTGCCTGGCTGCTGGATGGGAGTCTCAACTAAGACTGGGTAGGGGTGGTAGTGAGAGGGAGGTACACACACACACATAGTATATATCCACATACACACACACATACACACACACACACACATACACAGGAGCATGTACACATATACACAACCACACACACACACACATACAACCACACATATCTATGAAGTAAGAGACATATATTCACAACCACACACACACACATGCATGAGAGTGAGAGAGAGCAAGAGCGAGAGAGAGAGTGCAAGCAAGGGCAAGAGCGAGAGAGAGAGAGAGAGAGAGAGCGAGAGAGAGAGCGAGAGAGAGAGAGAGAGAGAGAGAGAAATAGAGATATGTTGCTAGTATGTAGAGCTGTATAGTCTCTGGCTTGGTGTGTGTGTTTGTGTGTGTGTGTGTGTCTGTGTGTGTGTGTGTGCTCTCACACTGCAGGGGAAACACTTGTACTACATCAAGACCCTCTCCTTGGAGATTCACCTTCAGGGCAGCTCACACTCATTCAAGGCCTTCCCAATGACAAGGCATTAGGCAGAACAAATGATAAAGGACAGAGGATGGATACATAAACGGGATAGTATTAGCTCCAAGATG
Organism: Lota lota; assembly: GCA_026745465.1. NCBI lineage: Eukaryota > Metazoa > Chordata > Actinopteri > Gadiformes > Lotidae > Lota > Lota lota. The sequence continues at coordinate 283,999 of JACYXH010000420.1, read as the reverse complement.
CCTATTCACACAAACAAGCAGGTACGTAAACAGAACAGACACTTAAAGAGACTCTTAACTCTGTTTGTCAGGTAAATGCTCAGGTGTGGGTGCCAAGCACAACAACAGAACCACAGATGTGGGTTAGAATGTACAAGTTCCCTGGCAGAATGTCAAAATCTCTCCCCAAGAACAATACGGATTCAAGCGACAAATCTTTACAACCGTTGGGAATTGTAGGGGTTCCTGCCGCGCCATGGTGGAGCGGCTCTACAGAAATACAACCAATTCAGGGTATTTCTGTTAAAATTGTTAACCTGCCTGAATAAAACGATCTATTTACCATATCTTCAGTACCACTGAATTGACATTAAAAACGCCATGGTTAATGGGTGGTGTGATATGTTGTCAGGTTATGTTCACTAATATAAAAAGAACGCAACACAGTTAAAGCCTCAAACAGATTCACGGGCCAATATTCACAGGAGTTTGGAATGGCGCCCTCACATCGTAAAACACCCTGAATGTGAGGACAAAAAGACAAATCTAAAAAGCTTCTCCAGTAAGGCAGGTTCCTCTCCATGTTAGATATTGTCACTGGCTTCATATCGATAAAAGATTCACATCGATAATAGCTTGAGATCCACGATTTAACAATAAGAAGAGATTGATATTCATAAAAATTCAGAAAAGATCATCGATAATACATTGATAATAGTTTGATAGTGATACCCTAGTTTAATATTGTTAACAGTTTAATATACATAATGGTTTCAAACTGCTACTAGTTTAATATACATAATGGTTTCATATTGTTAGTAGTTTGATACACATAATTGTTTCATATTGTTAGTAGTTTGATATACAGAATGGATTCATATTGTTACTAGTGTGATATACATAATAGTTTCATATGGTTAGTACTTTGATATACATAATGGTTTCATATTGGTAGTACTTTGATATATATAATGGTTTCATATGGTTATTAGTTTGAAATACATAATGATTTAATATGGTTAGTACTTTGATGTACATAATGGTTTCATATTGGTAGTAATTTCATAATATTGATCATAGTCTATACCGCCACAAGCCTCTTTGATTTGGTAGTCAAATACACACATGAAATATTATATTAACAAGACACAGGGAGCCCAAGGGAGAGACAAAGAGAGAGAGACAGAGAGAGAGAGAGAGAGAGAGAGAGAGGCAACTCTCCATATCCCATACTACAAAGAGTACTTTTTCAGGGTATATGTAATTAAAGACTCTGTTTTATTTTACAGACCCATTCATATATTCCCTTTAATGTTCCTCTCGCCCTTTATTTCTTTTTTTCTGAGAGAGAGAGAGAACAAAGAGACACACACACTCTTGGTGTGTGTGTGATTTCCATTGAGGCGATGATGTCATACGTGATATTGTCATGTTGAGGCATCACTTACGATCGTTGCATGTTCTTCTCCGTGTGGAAAATGAAAGAAAGTCCTCAGTATCCCACAACCTTGGCACATGCACACACACACACACACACACACACACACACACGCACACATACATGCACACACACACATGCATGCACAAACACACACGCACACGCACACGTGCCTTGTTGCCTAGTGTAATTTGTGCAGCATAAAGTATGACATCATCATCATCTCCTCTGCGCTGGAGGATTGGCTCCTTTGTCTAGAGATAGAACACACATACACACACACACACGCACACACACACAGGCACATGCACACACAAAACATACACACAGACTCACAGACACACACGTACGTACACACATACACGCACCAGACAAGCACACGCACACACACACGCACACTCCCACATCGACCATACACCCACATCCACTAGCCCCCACTACATCACACCCAGAACCGCAGCCATCCCCAACCCCATTTCACCCACACCCCCAGACCCCCCACCCATATCTCCACACATCCACCCCAACACATCCACCCTCACACATCCAACCCCCGTCCACCATCCCCCCCCTCTCCCTATTCACCCTCCCATCCCCCCCCCCCCCCCCCCCCCCCCCCCCCCCGGAGTGTGTGCTGACCTGAGGCACCCGGTGGCGTTGCGCAGGACTTGGGAGGAGTGCAGGTGCAGCTTGCGGTCGTCCTGGGAGTGGGGGGAGGAGTCCCAGCCCGAGTGGGGGATGATGACGGCGTTGGTGAGGACCGCCAGCGCGTCCTGGATGATGGGCATCTTCAGAGCGTCGCAGGATGACAGGTTCCACAGAACACCTGGCGGTGGGGGGGGGGGGGGGGGAGATGGTAGAATGTTATCAGAGAGGAGGTCAGGGGGAGGGCGGAGAAATTGTAATACACAGAACTAGTGGTGGTAGAAGTAGTCCTCTACACAGACCATGATTCATTTACAAGCAGACTTTCATTGCCAACCATCTCTCTCTCTCTCTCTCTCTCGCTCTCTCTCTCTCTCTCCATCCATCAGTCGATCTCACACACACACACACACACATACACACACACACACACACACACACATACAAGCAATCAAGCCAATAAAGTAATGTACACAATAATCATCTTTCCCATCCACAATCAAATTACTATAATCTTCTACACAGTGCATGTTAACCACAGTGACCTTCTACTTCCTGTGAATGTGTGTGTGTGTGTGTGTGTGTGTGTGTGTGTGTGTGTGTGTGTGTGTGCGTGTTAACGCAGCGCAGATAATTGTACACTTTGAGCGAGGTCTGTGCCCATCCATCCATCTTCTGCATAGGTGTGTGTGTGCGTTTGTGTGTGTCTATAACTTGGTAATTACATCGTCTGATATCTATCTTGGTAAGGTTGTGTATATGAACTGGTTAATCATTGTGTGTGTGTGTGTGTTTTTGTGTGTTTGTGTGTGTGTGTTCATCGTCAGAGGGTGGGGGGGGCTTCTAAATGAGTTGCTTCCGGCTTCAAGGTGGTAATTAATGTCAGTAACTATCTTTCAATCTCTCTCTCTCTCTCTCTCTCTCTCTCTCTCTCTCTCTCTCTCTCTCTCTCTCTCTCTCTCTCTCTCACCCACTCTGGAGGGCGAGCGAGAGATGAACTTGAGGTTCTACGTGGGACACAGTAAATCTTGCACCCCATTCCCCCCCCCCCCCCCCCCCCCCCCCCAAACACAAACCAGACACACACACCACCGTCCCGTGTGTCCTCTGGTGATGGAGGAGATGGAGTCAGGCTGTAAATGCTTCGCTACGCGCCTTAACCAACCGCCACCTCCCACCACCATTTTGAAAGACGCTAACTTTTTATCAGGAGGATTAGCATAGAGTGTTGGTGGAAAGCCCTTCTGGTAAACTAGAAAACAAAAAATGTCCATGTTTCTATCGTTGCTTCAACAGATGTTTAGTAGTCCATTAAAATGTGACTTGAGGCTCAGAAAATTCATAAAAAAAGGAAATTAGTTTATTGTGCTTTTTTTCAACAATCATGGTTTTGTGTATTAGATTGCATGCCGATAGAAACGGCAAACGGCAAATATAAACAATAATTAAAACAAATAAACATGGAATAAACAAATAAATAACTTGATAGATATAAATAAATGGTAAGTTCAACGACAACGATTTGGTTTATACACATATCCGATGCCAAACACGGTGTTACCTCCGCGAAAGCTAAGTCTCCTCGTCCTCCTGCATGGCTGATACACACGACTCACGTGTGCGCGGATCAGACATCGTATCTCAATTTAGCTCTCAGGCTGGAAGAGCTTAGCGGTCGCTGGGTCTGAGGAACGTGCTGATTGGACGTCAGCACCGTGAGACGAGGTGTGGAGATGAAGAGCTCATAAAATATAATTCGATATTTTTAACCTCATCTGCAAGAGTGTGTTTGTACACAAACACACGCCAATGCACACGCGCAGACACACACACTGACACAGACTCATATCTGTATGAACACACACACTTACACACACACACACACCACATACACTGATATCTGTATGAACACACACATACACACACACACACACATG
>JACYXH010000420.1:272500-275000 GCA_026745465.1 Lota lota | reverse complement strand
GTGTGTGTGTTCATATGAATATGGATGTGTGTGTGATTTTATTTCTTTTTATGTATGTGTGTGTGTGTGTGTGTGTGTGTGTGTGTGTGTGTGTGTGTGTGTGTGTGTGTGTGTGCATGCAGCTTAATCTGTAAGCAGCCCAGGCAGCTCAGCTACCTACTGTTACCCTGATTGAAAACACTCGCCGTTCCTCAAGACGAAGAGATAGAGAGAACGAGAGAGGGAGAGTGAGAGAGAGAGAAAGAGAGAGAAAGAGAGAGAGACCAAATGATACACAAGGCAAAACAATAAAGACAATGTTATGAATAGAGTAGTATGGGGTGGTAATACTACGTGTATTATGGTAAGAATATAATAGAATGGGGTAGTAATACTGTGTGTAATTTGATAAGAATAGAATATAACGGGGTGATAATACTATGTGTATTATGGTAGGAATAGAATATAACGGGGTGATAATACTACGTGTATTATGGTAAGGACTTGGATAACCTTCAAACTAAGGCTTCACCTGATTGGTTCTTGTGTGGCTGTGTGGGCCCCCAGCACTACAGCTGAGTGGTTTTGTACAGAAAGCCTACTGGTTTCCCTGTGAAGGAGCTAACATCTGCATCTGTTGTTCCGTGGTGTGATCACGCTGGTCGGCGCACCACGGTTCAGTTGCTGTTTGTTTATTGCTGTTGCTTTGGTGTTTGGTCTAGGGTTGACTTTGGGTCTGCGTCAAACTAACTTCTCCCACACAAAAACAGACCGGGGAAAAAGAATTAGCTGTCTGACTCAAAGGAAAAACACCGGTCTGGATGATCAAACCATCGTAACGGTCTCCCCTGGCTTCACTAAAACATCCGTTGGCAAAATAATCAAAACCAGTTGCTTAGCGATGCATGCGCCTGCCATGATCAATGGTAATACAGCACTTTGGTCTTTGTGATTGTATTATTGAACAGATGTTTTAGTGAAACCAGGAGAGACGGTTACGATGATTTCATCACCCAGACCGGCATTGTCCTTGGATAATTTTCAGCTTTGTGCCTAACTAGAACTTGAGTGACAATGTCGTTAGCAGCTGTGAATTGTGTCGGTCTGTATGCTGTATGGTGGAATATGAAACCGTGTTCATTGTGTTTTTATCCCAGCTGTGCAGAAAAGCAACAATAAAGACATTGATGGATGGATGGATTAGCAGGGGTTCCCGTGGGTCTGTTTAACAATGCACAGACACTTTTAATGTTTACCCGTTTATCCCCGAGAAAATGTGAAAATTGTAAATCGAATGGACTGCTTGTTTCGTTTTCTGAATGTTTTTCCATAACTCCTACCTCTCTCTCTCATACTCCCTCTGCCTCTCTGCCTCTCTCTCTCTCTTCTCCACAAACCCTCACATTTTAACTCTCTCTCTCCCTCTTGCTGATATCCCTCTCTCTACCAGCCCCAACCTCTCTCTACCACTCCCCCCCTCTCTCCACCACTCCCACCCTCTCTCCACCACTCCCACCCTCTCTCCACCACTCCCCCCCTCTCTCCACCACTCCCACCCTCTCTCCACCACTCCCACCCTCTCTCCACCACTCCCACCCTCTCTCCACCGCTCCCACCCTCTCTCCACCACTCCCACTCTCTCTCCACCACTCCCACCCTCTCTCCACCACTCCCACTCTCTCTCCACCACTCCACCCTCTCTCCACCACTCCCACCCTCTCTCCACCACTCCCACCCTCTCTCCACCACTCCCACCCTCTCTTCACCACTCCCACCCTCTCTTCACCACTCCCACCCTCTTTTCACCACTCCCACCCTCTCTTCACCACTCCCACCCTCTCTCCATCACTCCCACCCTCTCTCCACCACTCCCACCCTCTCTTCACCACTCCCCCCTCTCTCCACCACTCCCACCCTCTCTCCACCACTCCCACCCTCTCTCCACCACTCCACCCTCTCTCCACCACTCCCACCCTCTCTCTACCACTTCTTACCTCTCTCCACCACTCCCACCCTCTCTCTACCACTCCACCCTCTCTCCACCACTCCCACCCTCTCTCCACCACTCCCACCCTCTCTCCACCACTCCCACCCTGGCCCCAGGGCAGACGTGACAGCGTAGCAGAACCTCATAGTGAACGCTGTTCTATCTGTTGGTTATTATGCGAACAGAGCAGTGCGCGGCTTTATGAATACGGTGTGAGATGATGTAACCTTGTGTAAGTCACCTCTCAGGTTAATTGTTCCGTCACAGCCCGAATGTCATGGCTGAACGGACACGGTCAGCTGGGCGCACGTGTGTGTGTGTGTCAAAGTATGTAGTACATGCTGGTATGTACAGGGCGTCTGCTTGTGTGTCTTGATTAATTGAGATGTTTCAGGATTTGTATGTATGCAGTGTTGTGTATGAGTATTTATAAGTAGCATGTGTATAAGCGTGCATGTGTATAATGTATTTATGTGTGTTTGTGTGTGTGTGTGTATCTGTGGTGCATTGTGTTTTTGTTCTTTCGTGTGATAA
>JACYXH010000420.1:262500-265000 GCA_026745465.1 Lota lota | reverse complement strand
ACATCAATTTCATCATCAATCATTTTGTTCAAACTGGACCCTGGCAGAGTTTGTGTGCTAGTGCAAGTGTGTATGTGTATGTGTATGTGTATGTGTATGTGTGTGTGTGTGTGTGTGTGTGTGTGTGTCTGTGTGCATGTGTGTGTGTGAGTGTGTGTGTACATGTGTGCGAGTACTGGGAATAGTCCCTTAAGCTCAGTTAGAGGAGCGAGGGAGGGGGAGAGAGAGGAATAGTGTAAGACTGTTTGAGAGAGAGACAGAGAGAGAGACAGAAAGAAGGAGAGAGACAGAGAGATAGAGAAAGAGAGAGAGAGAGGGACAGACAGAGAGAAGGAGAGAGACAGAGAGATAGAGAAAGAGAGAGAGAGAGAGTGATGTGGCGTGAAGTGTGTTCCCTACTAAAGCCCAGATTCAGCCAGAATTTACCCGCGCTGTACATTTTCTCCAGGATGTGATGGAAATGGAAAAAATTCCAAACTTCTCCATAGACCACCATGTCAAACTTCAAACACTCAGAACTTCCACATTGACCTGGAATAGCTTTTGAAATTGAAAAATACTGTGCTTTGAATGCAAGTACTTTACATGTCCCCCAGTGGTCATTTCTCGATTTGGGAGCTAGCGAGCTCTGCTCTGCTTGATTCAACACAGTTTCTTACGGTTTTTGGACTGATTCTGGGCCTCAGTACGGTTCTGATACAGTGTGCAGGGGGAGGAGGGTGCGGGCGGAGGGAAAGGTGGAGGGTTCCATCGACAACACAAACCGGGTGTGGTAAAAACACGAGGGCTCGTAAAAAAAAAAAAAAAAACAGTTAAAAACAGAAAAAGAAATAAAATGGATAAAAACAAAAAAGAAACAACCAGAAGGATGTTCCGGTCTCACCTGGGGTCCTTCTGGATGCTGTCCACCGACGGGGACCTGGCCAGGGCCACCTCGGTGGGGAGCGCCGGGCCTGACTTGCTGTAGGGCGACTCGCTGGACGTGCAGAAGGGCAGCGTGCGGTACGGGTTGCCGTAGTCCGAGACTCCGCCCCCGGCGGCGAAGCTGGCCCTCTGATAGGTGCTGGCGGCGCTCTGGCTGCCCGTGCGCTGCAAGGGGATTGGGTCGACACCGGGAGAGGGCGGGGCTAGAGCGTAGGGATAGAGCAGATAGTTGAGGACTTCCTGGCAAAGCTGGTCCACCCTGGGGTCTACGGGGGGGGGGGGGGGGGGAGGGGTCAAGGGTCGGGGAATAGGAGTGGGAGGGGCATGTGTGTGTGGATACACAGAAACAACCAAACACAAAAGTACACACACAAAAAGGAGCACCGCACCAGCAGGATTACACCACGAATCATGGAGTAAAAACAAGCGACCATAGTGATACCAGGAGGTGGGGGTGGGGGGGGGGGGGGGGGGGGGATAACAGAAAAAACAAAGACAAAAGGTGATGAGTTATAACAACAGCGGGTTACTCATGAATAATTATGGATCAGAACATAATTATTCCGTCGGTGCCGCTACCGGCACGAGCAACTCCCAGCGTGCGGCTGTGATTGGTTGACACGGAGAGACCCAACGACGTCAATCAACAGACAGACAGTCAGACAGGCAGATACAGACAGACAGACAGACAGACAGACAGACAGACAGACAGGCAGATACAGACAGACAGACAGACAGACAGACAGACAGACAGACAGACAGACAGACAGACAGAACAGACCAACACAAATATAAACCAAACTGAGCTAATTTAAGGTGGTTCTGATGACTATCTTGGACACCAGAGACTGTTGAAAGTGTGACACAAGGGGGGGGGGGGGGGGGGGGGGCGGGGGGAAGGGGGGGGGGGGGGGAAGGGGGGGGGGGCGGGGGGAAGGGGCTGTTACAATGGGGGACAACACACCTTCACCCCAGAACCCTTCACCCACAGCCCAGACAGTGTGGCGTGTCACCTTGTCACACCGTGAATTGGCAAGGGCTGTTTCCTTAAATCACACTTGAAAACAAGATAGAAGGGAGGCAGACACCACATGGATATGCGTGTGTTTGTGTGTGTGTGTGTGTGTGTGTGTGTGCACATGTGCCAATGTGCGTTTGTATGTATGTGTGTGTGTGTGTGTGCACATGTGCCAATGTGCATGTGTGTGGGGGGGTTTGTATGTGTGTGTGTGTGTGTGTGTGTGCGTGTGGGTTTGTGTGTGTGCCAGTGTGCGTGTGTGTGTGTGCGTGTGTGTGAGTGTGTGTTTGTGTGTATGCGTGCATGTGTGTGTGTGTGGGTGTGTACGTGTGTGTGCGTGTGTGTGTGTCTCTGTGACGGTGAGTGCGAAAACCTTGACGAGACCTTGACAGCCTGTCTCCCTCTCTAACTTCTGTCTATTCATGATCACGGAGCGATCTCAAAACAAAGACAGACACCAATGACAGACCTTGAAACGCTCTCGTGCGACTACAATCTACTTAGTGAGACATCTAAGGCCTTCAGAGTTGAAGAAAAGGTGAACTTAGGAGTTGAAGC
>JACYXH010000420.1:245000-257500 GCA_026745465.1 Lota lota | reverse complement strand
GAGAGAGAGAGAGAGAGTGAGAGAGAGAGAGTGAGAGAGAAAAAAGACAGAGAGAGAGAGAGAGAGAGAGAGAGAGAGAGAGAGAGAGAGAGAGAGAGAGAGAGAGAGAGAGAGAGAGAGCAAGAGGAGGGGCGATGAATTAGAAGACACAAGTGCAAATCCCATGAATATGTGTGTAGGTGTGTGTAGGTGTGTATTTATTAATACGAAAGACGTACACCGGCATCCACCAATCTGTGTCACCAACAGAGTAGAGAAAGGAAGCGTTCCAGTGTGTGTGTGTGTGTGTGTGTGTTTGTGTTTGTATGCGTGTGTGTATGTGTTTGTGTAGGTGTGTGTGTGTGTATGTGGTGTCTGTGTGAGTGTATGTGTGTGTGTGTGTATGTGTATGCATTTGTGAATGTTTAAGTGTGTGCGTGTGTATGTGGTGTCTGTGTGAGTGGCTGTGTGTGTGTGTGTGTGTGTGTGTGTGTGTGTGTGTGTGTGCACGTGTTTGCCTTTGTGTGTGTGAGTACCTGGTTGTAGCTGTGGACGGCCCCTCCCACCTGGCCGCCACGGGGCGCAGCCCCCTCGCCCAGGATAAGGCCCTGGTTGCTATGGTAACCGGCCGCCGCGTACGCATCCTGGTTGTTCAGCTGCAAAGCACTCTGGGAAAGGAGGCCTTGTCCTGATGGGAAAAAGGTTAGAGGAAGTTAGCAGAAAGAGTTAAACTCAACGAGATATGCAGAATCTACTTGGAAGAAAATAGTGCTTTATTATTATGTTGACTCTTTGTGACCTTGAAGATAATTAAAAGGCTTGTACACGAGCCATGGATTACATGTTTATTTATTTATTATGTGTTTGTTATTTCCTGATTAAATAAATACAAAAGAAACTCTGCCTTTCATTTCTGTTTGATGTTTTAACTTTAACCTCGGTAAAGGGGAGTAGAAGAGAGGAGGAGAGGAGGAGAGGAGGAGAGGAGAGGTGGTGAGGAGAGGAGAGGAGGGGATGAGAGGAGAGGATGAGAGGAGGAGAGGAGAGGAGGGGATGAGAGGAGATGAGGAGGGGAGGAGGGGAGAAGGACAGGAGAGAAGGACAGGAGAGAAGGACAGGAGAGAACAGGAGGGGAAGAAGAGAGGATGGGAGGGGGAGAGGATGTGAGTAGAGGAGAGGAGGAGAGGAAGGGAGGAGTTAAAGAGAGGAGGAAAGGAGAGGGGAGGAGGGGAGGAGGAGAGGAGAGGGGCGGAGGGGAGGAGGAGAGGAGAGGAGAGGAGAGGAGAGGAGAGGAGAGGAGAGGAGAGGAGATAAGGAGAGGAGGTGAGAGGAGAGGGGTGAGTTGAGAGGGGAGAGGGGAGAGGAGAAAAGAGGAGACTGAAGAAGAGGAGGAAATAAAAGAGAACTGAATGAAAGAGACAAGAGGAGACCTTGAAAGAGAGGAGAAGCTAAGAGAAGATAAGCATAAGAGGAGTAGGAGGAGAGCTGACGAGGCATACGGTACAAGGCAGCGCGACGGCGAGAACAGAACGAGACGATGGCGACGAAAGAGGACGAGGGGAGAGATGAAAGAAACGCAAAAAGAAAATGAAGTATTCAAGAGGAGAACATTCCCAATCCATTTACGACAACATCTTCCCCCCCCCCCTGTACTTAGATCCCTGCTGAGTGACCCTCTCCTACGACCCACATATGAAAGCCCCCTCTCCTCTATAGTGCTCCTCCTGCTCTTACTCATCCATCACGCACACCCCTAATATCTCTCCCTCTCCCTATTCTTCCAGCGTTCTGCGCGCTCTCCCGTCTCTTTATTATTCTGCAGGAACAGGGTGACCAGGGCCTGCTGGAGCAGAATGAGGCCAGGAAATAGAAGGAAGGAAAAAATAAGATGCACACACACACACGTGTAAATATATGCACTTACACACATATACACACATGCGCGCCTGCACACACACATGTGCACACTCACACATGCACATCCGCATGCACACTTTTACGCAGTCACCTGTGTGTGTGCAAACACAATGCACACAAACACACTTCATTAACCTAAACACACACAAACTTATATACACACAAACATATAAACATACACTCACACACACACATACACACACACACACAAACGTATATACACACAAACATATAAACATACACTCACACACATGCAAACACACACACATACACACACACACACACACACACACACACACACACACACAAGCACACACACAACACACACACACACAAGATATCCTCCTTCAAAGTGTTATGATTATTGTAGGCTGACTCTTATTCTCCAGTCCAGAAAGAGGTATAAGGTCCGGTGAGGTTCCCTGCTTCCTCCTCTGTCCTCACCTCATACATCCTGAACAGCTCTAACGTTATTGGTATGCCTTCCGTGCTGCCGGGGCCATTTTGTCGGGCTGAGGGCCATGTGGCTATGGGGCATGACACTACGCTGCATATAAACGAATGGAGTTTCAGGACAACATTATAAAGCCAACAGCAACGGAGCATCTATCCGGCTCGAATTATAAAGATTGTTTCGCGGTGTTCAGTCTCCAGCGATGTCTACCTAACTGCTTTTTCTCCTGAAGGGCTACATTAGACTCAACAAAATTGCTGAAACCGTAAAAGATCAACTGTCAATTCTATTGAATTTTTCCATCAAAGTCAGGGTTTTTTAGGCGATTTTTTCCAATATGAAGGGACGGAAGAAACAACCATCCCTTGACTCTTCAAGTTGTGATTTTTAATAGCGTGTTTCATTAGTGGTTCTTATGTCAGTGAGAAAGGTCTTCCCTAAACGCTGCTAATGGCAGAAGAGTGTTGCTAGGCACTCCAAAGAGCCGCTATCTTGTGTGTGCACGGTATTTGATTTCTGCGTAGCGGGAGTGAATATCTACGACTTTGTGAGGTCAATGAAATGTGAGCAAATCGCGATGTATTTTCACCCCACAACAAGCACAGTCAATGAGCGTACTGTATGTCATACGCTACAAAAACAATTTATTGTGCATTGTTAACTGTCACACAGAATCACCTCAGCACTACCGTAACATATTTATATTTGTATATCTCCCTAGTTTTAAAAGGCATTGAGCAGTGTAGCATGAACGCTAGCTGTCCTACTTGTTGCTAGCGCTGAAGCTTGCTATTATTAGGTTTTTTTCTTAAAGAAATTATATTAAGCCAAAAATCTGAGATAAACAACATAAATCAAGTCTGACTTAATGCGATACAAAATCACTGTGGATTTTAAAGACATCTGGACGGCTTTTAAAGGAGGTTTTGTAGAAGCACCCGATTAAGTACAATAACAAACACACACACACCCATTTATACAAACTATGACTCATACACACACACACATATACAGAGACTTAAACATATACATATACACACACACACGCACACTCAGACACAGGTACACACACTCACACACACAGACACACACACACACACACACACACACACACACACACACACTAACAAACGGGCACACGCTCAAGGCCGACCCCTCACTTTTTGTATTGACATGTTTGAAACTTTCATGAGCTAAGGGTGCATTGAGCCTCACAGGAAATACCTCAAACTGCCTCTCCATCACTCTGTATCAAAAAAGTGTGTACTCGCAGAAAGTGAACACTGAATATATCTTATAATGGAGTTCCTTCAGGCATTATTTATAGATTTAAATATATCTGTATATGTGTAGAAACCATGTTATATTCATACCTGTGAAGATTTGTGTATCTAGGTGGTGTTTGTGCCTATCTGTGTGTGTGTGTGTGTGTGTGTGTGTGTGTGTGTGTGTGTGTGTGTGTGTGTACATTTCTGAGTGTTGCTGTGTGCAGGTCTGTGTTTGAGTATGTAAGCGTGAGTGTGTCAGTGCATGTGTATGTGTGATGGTGTGCCTGATTGTGTGCCTATGTATGTGTGTGTGTTTGCATGCATACGTAGGTCCATGCATATATGTGTGCACTTGCGTTTATGAGTGAGTGTGTGTGTTGTGTTTCCGTATTTGAGTATGCATGCGTGAGTGTGTGGGTGCATGTGTATATGTGATGGTGTGCCTGACTGTGTGCGTGTGTGTGTGTGTGTGTGTATTTGTGAGTGCGTATATGTGAGTGAGTGAGTGAGTTTGTGTGTGCGTGGCCGTGCGTGCACGTGCACGCGTGTGCCCGTGCGTGCACGTGCGTGCGCGCATGCGTGCGTGGCGAGGCTACATTAGCATATCAAACCGGTAGAAAGGCTAAGCAGGCCTCCTGACATCTAGAGTCTCCCCTGGGATCTCCTCCACAGAACAACACCATCAAAGACACAGAAGGGCGAGAGAGGGAGAATCGCATGGGGAGCCGGAGAGAGAGAGATAGAGAACGAGGCGGGTCATTCCACATCTAAGTTGCTGTAAGTTAATTGTGAGCGCCAGCATGTGGAGTTTGACAGGAGGCGTGTGCAGCCTGTCTCGTCCAGTCTCCCTAAGCCGGTCATATGTGCTTCTATTCTGTTACGCACATGTGATCGTGCGTATCCCTAGCACGCTTTTATTCTGTAACAACCATGTGATCGTTTATCAAACCCCAGCATGCTTTTATTCTGTTACAACCATAGGATCGTGTGTATCCCTAGCACGCTTTTATTCTGAAACAACCATGTGATCGTTTATCAAACCTCAGCATGCTTTTATTCTGTTACACCGATGTGATTACGTTTAAACCCTTTAGTCTGTTTTTATTCTGTTACGCCCATGTGGTTGTGTTTAAATGCCAGCCTGATTGAATTCCTTTAAATGATGCGACGTGAAGTTAGACTAATCCTTGTTCAACCAATAGAAATTCAGAGATACATGGACGGATGGATGGATGGATGGATGGATGGATGGATGGATAGATAGATCGACAGATAGATAGACAGACAGACATTCAGACAGACAGGTGGTCTTACTGTCTCCAGCAGAGAACTCCTGGGTGTCCAGTATGCCGGACTCCTGCAGGGAGCGGATGCAGGAGTCCACCAGCTCCAGACCTGTGGTCAGCTCCTCCTCAATGTCCTTCTGGCCGTCTGCACACACACATGCATGGACACACACACACACACACATGGACACACATAGACACACACACACATGGACACATACACAGACACACGGACACATACGCAGACACACATGGACACATACACAGACACATGAACACACACACACACACACACACACACACGGACACATAAACAGGCACGTGGACACACATACACATGGACATACACACACGGATACATACACAGACACGTGGACACATATACACACATGTAGGCACACACACACACACATACATAGGCACACACACACACACACACGGACACACAAACACACATTCACAAGCACACACACAAAATAAAATAACAAATTATATCAAATCAAACCAAACCAATGACGATAAGTAACACATTGGTTCTTGATTGGTCCATTTGTAATCAAATTAATAAATAACCAAACATTGATCATCAAACGGTGAACACCAGATCACACAACAAAGACCTCACCGCCCACATCTCCCAGGGTCCCATGAGCAAGGCACTACAAAGACTATTCTGAAGCTGCTCTCAAGCTTCAAACATACAGGCAATGGGTAAAAGTAGATGTTTCACCATTTTTCAGCAGCTTTCAAATTAAAAAAAAAAACTAATCTGAACTGACTCCAAAGTATGAACGAATACAATAAAAGCCAATTCCAAGTGCTGCTGGGGAATTATGTGGTGCAAGATTGATCAGTTATATAAGTGTGAAAAAAAACATATTCGACTGGGGTTTTATTTTTTAATCAGTGTTCGACATAATACACCACAGCACAAATATGAAAAGTAAAATTGCAGCATAATGGCTCTGTTATCGTTTAGCACTTTTGACTCTTTATGAGGGAACCCATTAGGGAGGCATATCCAACTACAACAACATCATCTTCTAGTATCCCTCCCGCACGAGTTTGTGTGTGTATGTGTGAGTTTGTGTGTGTATGTGTGTGTGTGTGTGTGTGTGTGCGTGTGTGGGTGCATGTGTCCGTGCATGCGTGTGTGTGTGTGTGTGTGTGTGTGTGTGTGTGTGTGCGTGCAGTATGGCCACCCAAGTCAGTCATACACATAATGTATTTAGCCTATAGCACTACCAGGCTACATAATGCTAAAACAATAACGGATTACAATATCAAACTATTATGGTCTGTATTGGCGGGACATTACCTTGGTTGTTCCATCGGAACTTGTCCTCTGCTGAACTGCAAATCAAAGAAGAAAAGAAGAGCCAGGTTGGGGAAATGTTCCATTGGAAAATACGTTTTCTTCATTTGTGTATACAATTTGTGATTGGTGATTAGTGCAAAAAGGCTACACTTCCATTGGCCAATGGAAACCACTCATGCATACTCAAAGACACACACACACACACACACACACACACACACACACACACATAGAAAAGAGTTTTGATCGCCGCTTGGTGTATCATTTATAATTATCACACATACAATAGGCTTTGATTTTAATATCAAATGGTCATATTTCTTGAATCTTCTTAA
This sequence comes from Lota lota, assembly GCA_026745465.1. Taxonomy (NCBI): domain Eukaryota; kingdom Metazoa; phylum Chordata; class Actinopteri; order Gadiformes; family Lotidae; genus Lota; species Lota lota. Next base: position 250,943 of record JACYXH010000420.1, on the reverse strand, counting down.
ACACCTAGTTGACCCAAAGGTTTAGACTAATTTGTTTCATCCAAGAAAAGAAACAGAATAATATAATAGACCATAGACTGTGTTGTGGACAGCTTTGTATATTAGGACTGGTTTATGATGAGCAGCATCCACTCCCGGGTGTCAATCAAAACACCAATAGAATAAAATCCACACGGACGGCAGGAGAAAGTTTGACGGTGTTTTATAGGTTTACTCAAGATAAGAGTTGTGGTTCTGTACCAACAAATACAGTAATGACATTATTATTATTCGACACCACGGCGGACCAGATAAACAAACAAACACTACTGACGAGAGCCCCATTGATGTCTATAATATGGAATAGAAAGTACATAAATCAAATAAGTCTATCGATGCTATTCCCCGTATTCAGGGAACCGGAGTTCCACGTGAACCTGACTACGGCCGAACCACGGTGTGTCACGGCCGTGTTAATAAACGCTCGCCATTGAAAGTCCCGTGACCGTACGCATTGCAAAGACATCCATTAGCTTAACTAAACGCCAAGGTTTGGAAATGTAAAATGAACCACGGCTACATGCAGCACAAATGAAGGTTAACACACACAGAATGTATGTAAGTAACAACTGAAACCACCGACAACTTTCCAAACGCCACAGTGCCACTGCTCCGCGCGATGTTTGCTGCACAACGGGTGCATTCGCATGCAGCTTGATCAGCTACGTTGACCAATCACATGCTTGAAGAGGTAGCCCTCATTAATTAACATTAGATATTGGTCCGGCAGTGCAGCTACTCGGAGCCTTTTATACAGACGGTGATAACCAATGATTAAAAAATCATCTAAAATGGCCACCACGGAGTGCTAATTGTCACAGTAGCTGTCCACAAAGCGGAAACGTCCTCTGTCCATGGTGCTGATTTAGCACCAGCTATGTCCTATAAATAGATGTTATTTGGTGGACGTCTTTATCAAAAGCGTATTTATGATAACATGAGTTTATACATTCTGAGCACGGGCCTTATTCACCTAGCGGACATCTTGGATCCAGGCGCTAGCCGGATGGGGGGAACTGAACACGGAATTCCGTGTTCAATCCCAGCTCTGCTGCTCACAGAGACTCAAGCACTGAATGTGCTGGAAAACAAGGACTTGAGACAAAGTAGTTGAATTACTCATCTTGAGCAGCCTTGCATAAGCTCCAAGAGTTGGTGGGTGAGTGAGTGAGGCACGTACAGAACAATGAAATCCTACTTTTAGGTTACAGACTAGGCTAGAATAAACCAGGCCAGACCAGACCAGCCAAGACCAGACTAGACTACACTAGACTAAACCAGACCTAAACCAGATCAGACTAGACTACACCAGACTAGACCGGACTAAACCAGACCAGACCACGGAATTCCGTGTTCAGTTCAGCCATCTTGGAACAGAACTAATTCGGCTGCTAGGTGAATATACGTTATTTTGACTCAAACCTTTCCACAAGCTCACACCATGTAAACTTCAACTCATTGTGTTTGGTTGGGAATCACAGAGTCTCTGCTTATAGGCGATGTTACTGTTCGCCCGTAATGTTGTCTTCCTCAGCCCTCCTGGTGTATGCTTTGTTGTGTTTCGTTTGGTTCGCCTGGTTGGCAATACTGTGGGTGTAGTGTTGTTTATTTTGTGGCCGTACTTGGCGGGAACGGATTCGTCCTGTCTTTACCACCCGTTTCCTTCTCTGTGTTGTCACTCGACATGGCTTCAATGACAGTAACACTACTAGGTTAGAGATGGGGGTGGTGGTCGTTTTTGACCATCCTATGACCATCGTGTTGACATCTTTTATTTTCTAGATTTAAATTGTGAATAGACTAAGTCAATTAAATGGCCACTCTAAATGTATGGGTGTTCCTATGTTCCTCTTTAATATACTGACCGATTAACTTCATAACTGAGGTCCTATTTCCCGGATAAATGAAACATCCCTCTTTCACATTCTAAAATCCACATATTTTCAACAGGTGGCATTGAAGTGTACAATATTTACAACCACAAGATGGTCACGGCTAACGCTAAGGCTAGCATGAATGCTATATTCACTTCCACCGGACGGCAGACAGATGCTCATAAATCCTCCCATTGATTGTCTTTTTTATTGGGTTGGGAGTGTCTGCAGACCTGTGTGTGTGTGTGTGTGTGTGTGTCTGTGTGTGTGTGTGAGTGTGTATCTGTGTGTGTGTGTGTGAGTGTGGTTGTGTGTGAGTGTGGTTGTGTGTGTGTGTGTGTGTGTGCTCCCACACTTAATTGTGAAGGGGAGCAAAGCGGCACGTGTTAATGGGATCTTGTGACGCCAGAACAGGCCCCTCATTTATCACCCATTACAGCGGTAAACAACATACACACACACACACACACACACACACACACACACATTCACACACACACACACACACAGTCTGCACCCTAATCACCAGACAAAGCCTGGGCCGTTCAATAGGACCAGACTGGGAGGAACGGAGACAGAGAGAAGGAGAGTTTGAGTTGACTATCATCCCTGGTGCACACGGCCGGTCTGACAATCCCAGCTCTGCTGCTCACAGAGACTCAAGCACTGAATGTGCTGGAAAACAAGGACTTGAGACAAAGTAGTTGAATTACTCATCTTGAGCAGCCTTTCATAAGCTCCAAGAGTTGGTGGGTGAGTGAGTGAGGCACGTACAGAACAATGAAATCCTACTTTTAGGTTTTAGACTAGGCTAGAATAAACCAGGCCAGACCAGACCAGCCAAGACCAGACTAGACTACACTAGATTAAACCAGACCAGACAAGACTAGACTACACCAGACTAGACCAGACCAGACCAGACTAGACTAGACTAGACTACACTAGACTAAACCAGACTAAACCAGACTAGACTAGACTACACCAGACTAGACCAGACTAAACCAGACCAGACTAGACTAGACTACACTAGACTAAACCAGACCAGACTAGACTACACTACACTAGACTAAACCAGACCAGACTAGACTACACTAGACTAGACCAGACTAAACCAGACCAGACCATCCTATACTAGACTAGACTAGTCCATACTCAACTAGACTAGACAAGACCAGACCACCCCACACCACACCCCCCAGACCAGACCAGGACCAGACCAGACCCAACCAGACTAGACCAGAACCGACCAGACCAGACTAGACTAGACTACACCAGACTAGACCAGACCAAACCAGACCAGACCAGATCAGACTAGACTAGACTACACCAGACTAGACCAGACCAAACCAGACCAGACCAGACCAGACTAGACTACACCAGACTAGACCAGACCAAACCAGACCCGACTACAACTAGAAACCCTTTGAGACATCAGAAATCCAGCAGAACATACTGGTCAGAGTTCACTAAACAGTAGATTTAGAAACTCTGCCGGAGCCACTTAAGAGCTCTGACAGACCAGGTCTGGAAAGCTGTAATTCACTGATTAAAGAACATAGATTTAATGCCTCAAAGTGTGAGTGTGGCACAAGAACCCAGCTACGGTCCTTCCGCTCACCCCACTATTCTCTCTCCCTCCCTCTCCCTCCACTCTCCCACTGCAGCTGTCTCTTCCCCTCTCTCTCTGTTCCTTCTACGCCTCGATGGGCTGGTATACCTGATATGAAGAGTCTCCCTCCCTCTCTCCACCCTTCTCTCCCTCCTCCCCCTTCCTCTGCTCTCCCCCCCTCTTCCCTCTCTCTCCCCCTCCATCCCTCACTGTTCCCCATCATCTCCCTCTGTCCCCCCTCCTTCCTTCCCTCTCTCTCTACTTCCTTCTTGCTAACTCCCCTCGAACCAGCCCCCCCTCTGGCACTCTCCCACCCTCTCCCTCTTTCATCCCGTCACCAGGTACCCCCCCGCGCGCCCCCCCCCCCCCCCCCCCCCCCCCCCCCTCCCATGTTAGGCCCCATGGTACCAGTGTTATAGCGAGCCAGTGGCGGCAGACAGAGCTAGCCGGCGCTAGAATCACCGCCATGGCCACCGCAGCGGGGCACTTAATCAAGGCTAATGATACTCGCCTAATGGTAGTCGGTGTGTGTGTGTGTGTGTGTGTGTGTGTGTGTGTGTGTGTGTGTGTGTGTGCGCGTGTGTCTGTGTGTCTGTCTGCATGTGTGCATATAAGCGCGTGTGCGTGCGTGCGTTTGTGTGTGTATGTGTGTGTATGAGTGTGTGTGTGTGTGTGTGAGTGAGTGCGTGTGTGTCTGTGTGTAGATATATATACACATAAGACGGTGCTCACGGATGTTAGTCATCTAACTGACAATTCAAAGAAATGTAAATGTATTGGAATATCTCTCCCGTGCTGCTCAAGTTCAAACACTGGGTGACGTGTAGAACACAAAATGATCCCTTTGCGTTGTGGAACTTTCTCACTGCTTATTCGCGTGACGGCCATGCGCTACACCACGAGAATGACCAAACGCACGCCTACTCCCACATACGCACACAGACACACACACACACATGCACACACATGCAGTCATATTTTCGTTTTAGATGCATCGTTGGATTACAGGATCCCTCAAAAACGTGTGTGTGTGTGTGTGTGCGTCCCACCAGCGATATACACCCTAGTTAGTGCATCTTAAATAAGTGTTGTTTGGCAAATGATTGTCATAATGCTGTTTAGCTACATTAGGATAAAAATACAGCCGGGCGGACGCCGGTAATTCTGGGTAATTTCCAGGTATAATGGCTGGTCGCCATCAGTCGTCTGGAGCCTCTGGTTGTCCCACCTGGCTCGATACTCCCAGCCAATCACATGCTTTACTTTCATTTTCACTTTAAAGGGCACATTAAGCCATTTGCCACCATTTTCCCGAGAAAATAGGTATTGTCAGAAATTGGTCGCTATCTTCCGACCTTCTGTTTTGGCGACATTGCTCTCCATTACAAAGAAACAGAAGAGCACTGCTTATTGAGGCTTGGAAAGAATGGGGTGGGGGGGGGGGGGGAGATAAATAAAGATTGATGAAGAGGACAAGATGGGGTAAGCAAAAGGAGAGACGAGAGGGAGGAGGGGGGAGTAAGAGGGAGAATGAGCCAACAGAGAGCGAGAGGGAAAGATAGATGAGGGAGTGAGACAATGAGAGAGACATAGAATGATAGTAATGTAGAGAGAAAGACAGAAATAAGACTTTCAGAAAGAGAAAGAGAGACAGAGAAAAGAGTGAGAGATGATGAAACGGAGTACGAGAGAGACGGAGTACAAGGAAATGGAGTAATAGAGAAGGGAGACATATAGAGTATGAAAGAACGAAAGAACGAAACAGACATAAGAGGAAGAGCCACAGACAGAGAGAGAAGGGAAATCGACTAGGGAAATCTGTTTAATTTAATTGACGTTGGTTTATACGAGAGAACGCCAGACATGGCCATAACAATAAAAAGAAGGCTGGTGGTTTTATGCACCCAATAGAGACTCTTTAAAGCCGGTATAAGTTCCCTTCTCACCTTTCTCTTGCTGAATGTTATCCGTTGTTGCTGCCGAGTGAAAGGACCAGACACCATTGTGTTGGCCCACTGTTGCAGAACTGGGTCAGCCCAAAATGCGAAAACCAAGGAGATAAAATACCACAAAAGTCTATCTTGATTTTTTGTAAAATAATTAATTCAGAATAACACTATTGGAGTTGTTTACTTGAAAGAGAGTATTCACACAGCGAGCGAAGTCAAACGTTTATGTTCAGGAGGTTAAGTGAGGTTAATAACATAATGCATTAGCAATCATTGCATTGCCACCATTTGTAGTATTTCATATTTAGTCATCTAGCAGGGGCTTTTATCGCACATTTTATTTATAGTTTTTCGATGCACGTCATTAAGGAGCAGGTCAGTTAGGGCATCGTGCTCCAGGATGCCTACAGGTAGCTTGCAGACATTTGGGTTTCGAACCCAGGACCTGTTGGCTGTTGGGAGTCAGCCCCAC
>JACYXH010000420.1:217500-240000 GCA_026745465.1 Lota lota | reverse complement strand
GTCGTCAATCAGAAGAAACATCTATGGCGTCACCGACGTTTTAATAGACGTATTTCAATAAACTGATGCGATGTTTCATTGAACCCAATATTCATTTGTCTGTCTTTAATACTGCAAAAACTGAAGAAGATCGGAAAAAAACACAACCAATACAAACACAGAGCTTGAACTATTCTCTCTCTCTCTCTCTCTCTCTCTCTCTCTCTCTCTCTCTCTCTCTCTCTCTCTCTCTCTCTCTCTCTCTCTCTCTCTCTCTCTCTCTCTCTCTCTCTCTCTCTCTCTCTCTCTCTCTCTCTCTCTCTCTCTCTCTCTCTCTCTCTCTCTCTCTCTCTCTCTCTCTCTCTCTCTCAGACCATCACCCCCACGGCCTCCTGGGTAATCGAGCCTCTAAAAGCCCGCTGGACACGACCACAAAATGGCAGTTGGTCTAGGAATAACGTGTAGCGCATACCAACACACAAACACACACACGCATATTAATGGCCATAAGCACATTTACACACAAACACACGCATACACACACCCCACGCAGAGCTGAGAAGCATGCGATTGGCCAGGCCGACAGCCTCTCTTACTCCCGTTCCAAAGAGACTGACAAATGGCAGCAGAGCGGGGGGTCAACGCCTTCCACCTATCGCTCTGCCAGGGGCCTGGGGCTGACCATTCAACCCGCTAAACACTGGCTCTCCAGGTATTATCCTACACCATTTAACCTTCTAAACACTGACTCTCCAGCTATTATCCCATACAATTTAAACTTCTAAAAACACTGACTCTCCAGCTATTATCCTACACCATTTAACCTTCTAAACTCTGCCTCTCCGGGTATTATCATACACCATTTAACCTTTAAATACTGACTCCAGGTAGTATCCTATACCATTTAACCTTTAAAAACTGACTCTCCAAGTATAATCCTATATAATTTAACCTTCTAAAAACACTGACTCTCCAGCTATTATCCTACACCATTTAACCTTCTAAACAGTGACTCTCCAGATATTATCCTACACCATCTAATCAATCACACTCCAAGTATTTTCCCACGTCATTTAACCAGCTAAACCCTTACTCCAGGTATTATTCTACACCATTTAACCAGCTAAACACTCACGCTCCAGGCATTAACCACGTCCATACCTACGGAAGATACAAAGAAATATATACGAATGAAAGCAAGGCGCACAGATAAAGACTAACTCCGTCTTGCCTCAAAAAAATAAAATAAAAAAACAGCAAGAGTTTGTATTTGTGTTGGCAGAACATAGACGTAGGCAGAAAGTCCACCAGAGAACAGCGAACCGAGAGAACGAACAGGGAAGAAGACGGGGAGCCGGAAAAGAGAGTTTGAACTTCAGGCCGAGATACAACACGTCCCCGTGTTTCCCGGAAGCCACCGACAGGCCAGCAAACTGAAATCTCAACAGAGCAACGAGAGCAGAGCAATATAATTAGCACTGCTTAATATCTCCGCTCTCAACCATACAAGATGTATTCGGGACACATGTCGCGCTGACGATGAAATATGCAGCGCTGCGTTGCGATGATCACTCTCCCATAACGTTCATATTTTAAGCAGAGCTTCATTCTGTCAGCTGTTGCAATGAGTCTATCACACTGTTTGGGAGAGAGCAAATCGGGGAAGTGATGCAACAGTTTCCCTTTGCGAGACAAGGATTCTGGGTTCGATTCCCCGCTGCCTACTTGTCGGCATCCTTGAGCAAGAAGACCTTGAATCTGAACCTGAATCACACTGTATCGGAAGTAATTGAGCTTCGCTTTGGATAAAAGTGTGCGAAATTGTCAATAAGAGCGATAGTATTAGTAACCAGTAATACATAGCACTCCTCTCATGTACGTAGCATAACATGTACAGTTACAGTCAATGTATTATTGGTCACAGTGGTGTGAGGTGTGTCCTGGAAGAGGTAGACTGAGACAGCTCCGATAGGGTGTGCTGATCTGGGTTCCTGAGTCACCACTATTTTCTCTCGTATTGATATTTTCTCTCTCACCGCTTTGTTGTTGCCTCTGTACACAAGCGTGTGTTGTCATAATCTTCTGGGGCTTCTGGCTTGCCCGAGCCAACATATTGTTTGTTGAAGGGCAAAGAAAAGAGAATCAAAGCGAATCATGTAGGGCAGAAAGTTGAATGGAATAGAAAAAAAACTGCTTTTTACTTTTCTAACACCTTTAATGAAGCCCATTTAGTACTTCCTCATCTTTAGCAGTCAAACAATTAGACGTTAAAATCCATGGCAACACTTAATTATTCCCTAAACACTTAAATAACACCTCAATAACGAAGTCCTTTTAGTAGGCCTATTTCTTATACTGTTCTTGAGCGCTAATGGTAGCAGATTGCAATACCATGGCAACACTTCCTGATTACTGAATGCCTAAATGTCACCTTAATGAATCCATTTAACATGTCTTACACGTTTCGTTAACCTCATGCTAGCAGATGCTAATCACCTGGGCAACACTTCCCCTGGTCCCCGAGGGGCCCCAAGGCCATAGGGGGAACTGAACTTTGTTTGAAAAAAACGAAATCAAATCTATGGTTTGACCCCACCCCTCGACAGACGAGCCAACAACATATGTCACTCCATTCTACCAGCCGATAAAGCCCTTGCCTCGTTTGACGGATAAAGTACCAACTCACACACACACACACACACACACACACACACACACACACACTCAAGCACACACACAGCAGATGCTGTGGCGTACTCGCGGTGACCTGTGGTGAGTGATTACGGGTGGAGAGACAAAGGCCAGTGTGGAGAGAGAGGTCTCATTAGCACCTCTGAAGATCCTTCGCCCGGCACAAAGACCCAGGATCACTTCCTCCTCTTTTAATGGCCGCTGCCGCTGTTCAAACTGCCACTTCTAAATGCCCCCCTCCTGGAATGCCTCCGTCCAAATAATTATTTAAACAAATTAAGATAAGAGGTCGACCAGCTGAGGAGTCACTCTGCTGTGAAGTGTAATATTGTTTATATGGGAATACAAAGGTGTTTAAAAGTCTCAAGAATTCAATTGACAAGTTAAATAGAAAGATTGGCAAACAAACTGTTAGATTGAGTTGATAGATAGATTTACCATTAAATCGTTATTACATAATGCCAATTAGCAGACATGTAATTATATTTAACAACCGTAATCATTGTTAAAAAAAAAGAAATCGGACCCGTGTTTCATCTTTAGTGTGTATAACTTAGTGAATGTACAGGAGGGATGGTTGAGCCTGTTAGCTCACAGCGATGACCAATCAGGAGCGGTGATAGCTGCACCACGGCCCTCCTCGTGCCAAACACGGGGAACACACGGGATCTATTGGATAGAGCTGTTTAACAAGTGCTTAATGGTAAATACTAAACTCCCCGCCCCGGGGGCCATGACAAAACCCTGGCGCGCCGCCCTGCGTCTACAGACCGGTTGCCAAGTGTTTCTGTTTGTCTGTTCGGTGATTCAGCCGCCAAACAAAGTGTCTGAAAGACGAGCGAGCGACACAGAGCGAGACAGACAGAGACACAGAGAGCGAGAGACAGAAAGAGAGACAAAGAGAAAGAGACAGAGAGAGAGAGAGAGAGACACACAGAGACAAAGTATGTGTGATCCCCAAGACACTTTGCCCTGTCACATCAAACAGGAGGTGAGACAATTCCTTACATCTGTCTTCAATTAAAAGTTCATGTTGCTGTTGCTGCTGTATTCTTCTTGTTTTTCAAAATAAAAGCATGGGCCGCCCTCCACACAGTCCCCATCGCAACATGTTTGCGTCTGGGAGTTAATTAAAGCGCTGAATGACTCAGTTTGTGTTTCTTTCTTATGCCATGCTGGCGCGCTCCTAGTCTAGTCTTATGAAAATCGAAATGAGGATGACGTGGCTACACAGTGAGTAATTAGTTTGAGATAGAGGGAATTCCCTGGTCGTGGCGACCAGAGTGTGTGTGTGTGTGTGTGTGTGTGTGTGTGTGTGTGTGTGTGTGTGTGTGTGTGTGTGTGTGTGTGTGTGTGCGTGTGTATGTGTGTGTGTGTGTGTGTGTGTGCGTGTGTATGTATGTGCTTGTGAGCGAGACCGGGTGAGAGAGACAGCGGGAGCGAAGGAGAGATAGAGGTGAGGGGAGCTGAGGGAAGGGGGGGAGGGGGTGAGGCAGAGAGGGAGGGAGATGAAGAAAGGATACTTTTTTCTGTTATGCTTGCGAAGTAGCCCGCTAAGTGCATTAGCGGTGTTGTGACTAGAGTCTGTCTGTTTCATATCGCAGCAGGTCTGGGAATCTGCGAAACATTTTGTTCCATTTCTAAACAGAAGCGAGGAGTGCAATGGTCCAAATTCAATCAGACAAAAACACATACACACACACCCTCACATATACACACACACACACACACACACACACATTTACTGCGTACTGCTAAACTGAAACTAGCTTCGCAGTAGGTTTTATGCAGAAGGCACACAAATAGCAAGAAGGGGGATAGGATAGTAAGTAGTGGTTAGGGTGTTTGACATCCATCAATAAGGTTCTGGGTTCAAATCCCAACATCCTAACGTATTTTAGATTGGGGTGTGTAGGAATGGAGGCATTCTTAAGTATGATGCCTAACCCTTATCTGCTCCTTAATGACATGACAAAAATAGCCTTAACATGTTTTGGAAGAGCATCGGCTACACAACTAAATAGTCAATGGTAACTTGTAAGTAGCACAGACTAAACTTAGCAGGTGATGAAATGCCAGAATTGATACCGAGTTATATCGAAAGAGTCATGTCTAACTGATGTAAACAGAGCCAAGGTTACCTAGAAGCAAATCTGCATTCATAGGGCCACAGAACCCTATGGTCCCCTTTGTCACAAAATGGATTCCAGAATACAAATAATTAAAGTTTAAAGTGTTTCTTTCTTGGGTCAATCGATGTAATGCTAGGTTTATTAAGCCATGCTCTCTGCGGCGTACCTGGAGTATCCCTTTTAGCTAGTTTCGGTGTCTGCTCTCGTCGATGTAGAAATGGATAACTGTCGCGGCTGAAATGATGCCGTTTGTTAATGAAGGCACCATCGATCTGTCCAAGAGAAAATGGATAGTTCAAATGCGACGCAGCGCAACACAGGGAATCTGAAATGTTGTGGTGATAATGTGGGCCACTAACTACAGCGCTCGTGATGCTAACTAGAACCAAATAACCCTATTTTATTTTGTTTTGTTCTCCCCGAGATGACAACAAATCCACATCTTTGAGTCTCTTTTACTTAGCTTTTTCCATTACTTTAGATATCTCTGGAGGGAACAGGCTGTCCTCTGAGATGTATCAGGAATATGATAATCAATGCACTCTATTTTGATAAGGACTGAGAGTACCGGGCACAAATGTCAACGCTAACTGTTGTATCACCGTTTGAAATGCCACCGCTCCAAGATAGGGCCCTTGAGATGTGCAGTAAAAGAATGGGTGTGTAATGTAAAGTTGCATAGCCTCCAGTGGACCTAAATCGACCCTGAATAACCAAAACAGGTTTTCAAACGTAGTATTTTGTATATTGTGACGAAATGGTGAAAGTACACTCCAAATACATTTTTACAAGTTACATTTTGTTGTCAATCATTTTAAATGTTTTCCATAATTTCATCTTGCTCTCTGTTTGACTGCAGCCTTTGGGTATGGACGATGCATCAGAATTTGCATTTGACTTATATCTCTCCATGTATTTCCTGTTTTGTGTCTCTTACGGTAAGCCGGCCCCTAGCATAACCTTTCTAAGTGACATGCCGTGTGGTGCATGCATTAGCCTTGTTTAGAGCTACACCGCACAAATCATCACCTAGCACGGGTTACGCAAATATCACAACATCACTTCATTAGGCTGAAGATGTCCTTCCTGTGTGTGTGTGTGTGTGTGTGTGTGTGTGTGTGTGTGTGTGTGTGTGTGTTTGTGTGTGTGTGTTTGTGGAATTTTTACAAATGTATGCAGTCAGAGCTTTACTGCAAATAGACACCTAGGCATTAATACCCATCGTGAAAAGAATTAGAAATGTCCACTCCATGCTAACAACTTCCAGAAGGCATTAGCAGGAGGCACATATTGCCCATAAACACACATACCTAACATAGCCTGGCTTTAAGGGCCCCTGTTTGACCACTAGGTGTGCGTTTGATTAGCCATGACAAGCCATTGCCAAATCCATCAATTTGTGACATCACAAGTGGGAGTGTCCAGTCCACTTGGTATGTCAAAAAGGGGTCCTTTAAAACCAACCACAGCCTCAGCCTACCACGTGTCCCGAGAGCTGAGAGTTGTGATGACCTTAGTAACTCTCTAGCAGCATCCATTAATGGGTACTTGTGTTTATGAAAAGGGTTTAATCAAGACAGCAAACGAAGGCCAGAGCCATGGGACTACGGCAATTCCCTTCGGTAAAGGCTGGCTTAGTTCCCATGGCAGCGGAAACCAAATGACGTGGCTAACAAGGTTGCCCTGACCTTGACTTACACCTCAGGCCCCTGTTTCTAGCCGACTTCTAGCAAAACAACAGCAGTTCTAGGGATAATGTCGGTACACACAGATGCATACAAATGGGTGCATATAAACTAATCAAAGTCGCCCAACTTACAACCACAACCGCAAGCGATATCCAAACAGCGAACAGTGCTTGCTAGCTAGCTAGGATGCGATATGGTTTTCCGCGTCATCGTTCTTCTCTCTGAGAAAAGATTGTCACGCACCAAGTGCATCATGTACTGCCTCTGTTCAGGGCTGGTACAGAAAGAGCCGTCCAGGATCACGTCTTAACACCAGCCCAAATTGTTCAGACACCAGAACGCCGTGGTCTCTGGTGTTGTGAGTGGGTGGGATGGGGTGTGTGTTTTGTTTTGTAATCGTAAGAGACAGAGGAAGCCGCAGGTATGAAGTGTTGAATAGTAATTTGATGCTTTCCCCGCACATTAAAATGAGCTGAGAAGTCCTTAAACAACACTAAACTCTTAAGCCATAACTCTTTGCCACTTCCATGGTTTTACCTTGAAATTACATCTAAAAGAGCAGAGGCTTCAAACTAAAGAAGCTAATTAATGCAGACATCACCTGAGCAGGTGAGAAAGAAAAAGGGAGAGAGTAAGAGAGAGAGTAAGAGAGCCAGAGAGAGAGAGAGCAAGAGGGAGAGAGAGAGACAGAGAGCGAGCCAGCGAGAGAGAACAAGCCAGCAAGAGAGAGAACGAGCCAGCGAGAGAGAGAGAGAGAGAGAGAGAGAGACAGAGAGAGAGAGAGAGAGAGAGAGAGAGAGAGAGAGAGAGAGAGCCAGACAACCACCACACACCTGATGCTGGTCATGCTTCCGGTCTCAGAGCCCAGCTTGCATCTCTCCAGCTGGGTGGCCACGATCTGTCGCTCCGCCTCCAACTCCCTGGTCAGACGCTCAAACTGCAGCTCCTGGTAGAGGGAGAGAAGTACTTTACACCTTTTATCTCTTTTACCTTATACATCATAGCTCACTTTTTCTCCTTATTTAAAAAAAGAATTATATATATTACCTATGGCAATTCTTATATTATATCTTTCTTTTGTACATTTTTAAACTGCTTTGGCAATGTAATTGTATATTATCAATGCCAATAAAGATGGCTTCAATTGAATTTAAATTGAATTGAGAGAGAGGGAGAGGGAGAGAGTGAGAGAGAGTATAAATGGTCTGCATAGATATCGCTCTATTCAAGCCAAAGTGATTTCCAGACATTATGCATCCCATTCACATTCACTGATAATAGGATGTCCACCGGCTCTTTGGGTATAGTATGGTACCTTGCTCAAGGACTACTCGGTACTGCTGCATAGCACAGACAACAAAAGAGTGAAGCATAATAGTGAGAGAGAGAAAGAAAGAAAGAAAGAAGAGAGAGGGGGGGAGAGAGTGAAGCACATAAATTGGCAATTCTACATGCATTTTTTCTCTAACTTTGGCAATGTTAATGTACGTTTCCCAGGCCAATAAAGTCCTTTGAGTTGAATTGAGAGAGGGAGGGTAAGCTGAATGCAAACGTTGTTGTCTGTTGAACTCTACCTAGAGCACTCATAGAGAGAGAGAGAGAGAGAGAGAGAGAGAGAGAGAGAGAGAGAGAGAGAGAGAGAGAGAGATGGTAGAAAGACATAATCTAATATTAAAGCATTACTTTTTGTATATACACATTTACGTTTGAATTACATTGTATTTTACTATTCATTATTTTCTTTATTTTTGCCATTATTTTAACTTGTGTGCTTTGTCAATGTAAATTGACATGGCCATAAATCCCTTTGAAACTTGAAAGAGTGTGAGAGAGAGAGAGAGAGAGCGAGAGAGACAGACAGACAGACAGACAGACTGACTGACTGACAGACCGAGAGATGGAGAGTACTGCGAAAGAGAGAGAGACAGACACAGACAGGCAGACAGACAGACCAACAGTTCTGGAAATGAGAGAGCTATAGATGTGCAGATAAAGGGGAAGTTGTGGTCTCAACGCGGTGTGAGCCTCTGTTCACTGCTACACTCTGGTGCGGTCACAGGCTTGTTCCTGCATCGTCTGCCTCGTCTGGTGCTCGATGCACACTGGGAGACTACATGGTCACCAGATCTGTCAAAACACTTCCTTTAGGGGGATGGTTATTTTTCCAAGGACGGCTCTGTCTGATAAGTGAGCAAGCCGCGACTCCACACAGCCCCAAGGAAGTTCCTTCATTTGTACGTCACATTTAATCCATCTGGTTCATTTGAACGGCAGCAGCCAGGAAATAACGTCTCACTTATATGCTGCATAAATAAATGTGCTATTGGTCGAGGAGATGAAACAGAAGAGAATAACTTAGCATGACTGATTTGAATCCGCAACTTCAGGAAACTGCATTTTACACAAACATTGACGCAAAACGGGACATTTGAATGTCCACTGCTGGACCCATAATAAATGTCTCACTAAAATAAGTCCATATTATTAACGCTGTAGACTGCATTAACAGAGAAGAGTTGTATTCCACGGATAACCGACTGGAGGGTGTCCATCTTGACGGGCCCCCCAACACTCATTAATAAAACCCAGACATCCATCACAGTTCACGGTTTCAGTTCAAAATGGAGAACAGGCGTTTGAAGTCAGTGATGTTAATGTTAATTAAAAGCACACACAAGGAACAACACACAACACGCTATACGGCTGACAGTGTGTGTGTGTCCCTTCTGGGTTCACACAGAGTTTGATCGGCCAACGTATGTAAAGATATGTTGCACACGCACGCACGCACGCACGCACGCACGCACACACACACACACACACACACACACACACACACACACACACACACACACACACACACACACACACAAACACACATCTCAGATCAAAAGGAATGTAAGAATATTCTTGTTGATAACTCTTTTTAATCTAGTAATTATACAGCCCAGAGACCTGCCTTAGATTCAAATCACGGAAATTTGATACAAACGCAGTGAAAATGACATAGCATTATGTCTTATTAAGTGAATACAGTATTAGTTTGTCTTTGAACTGTAAGGCAAACTAAGTCATACACTGAGTAACTAACCAACTAGCTTTCAAACAATCTTACTATCTGACAAACTATCTAACTAACTAACCAATTAGCTAACCAACCAACTGACTGAACTAACTCATTAATATGTACTTAAATCAAGGACCACATTGTAAATAACTGCACTGTGGCTTTTATGTGTTATCCCAATCAATCAATCAAATCAAATATATACAAACAGAACTAATGAACTAGCAAACTAACTAATCAACTCACTAAATAATCAACTAAATACATTGCCGTGAGAACTCAGCTGCCTGCAGTTTTCTTTTCGACTAGTAAACAAAAGCTATTGCTCCCCCTCCCCCCTTTCCCTCCAATTCATGGCTGACAGCGGGCACCTGTTTCACAAACACACACAAACACACGAAAACCCTGCACAAAAGAGGAAACCGGGAGGAGAGCAAGGTTCAAACTTCAAAATAAAGGTCTAAAACAAATAGACATGCAAAATCCAAATGGACGAGAAGCAAACAACACAAAGCGAGCAAACAAACTGCCAAACTTGATAAAGAGAGACAGACAAAGAGAGAGAGAGAGAGAGAGAGAGAGAGAGAGAGAGAGAGAGAGAGAGAGAGAGAGAGAGAGAGAGCACCGGGCGCATACCTTTACATGGACCATGCTTTGTCAAAAATGCGATCGGGGTAGAATCCAACTCTGCTAGTCCTTTCCTGCAGGCCTACTACCGAGACTGTGTCTCCCGAGGAGATATCAGACAGTTTACACCCCCACACGGTCATAGGTCCTGTTTGGACACGGAACGGGCAAGTAGAGGGAACCGGAGAGAGAGAGACATACAAGAGAGCAGAAACAAGTGACACTTGAGCTAAGTGCTTGTCAGCCTCTCTCTGTCTTTATTTCTCTCTCTCTCTCTTTCTCTCTCACCCCCCTGGGCCGTGAAATAACTCACACACACACACACACACACACACACACACACACACACACACACACAGACATACACACACACACACACACACACACACACACAGTGTGTTCAGTGAAGCACAAAGGTCCCCATGGCAACGGCCATTTAGGCGCCCAGTGGCATTACTTATGCAACGTTGCATTACAATGGGCCCTCCTACCAGCAGACCCTGCTGCATCTGAGGCTCTAGCCAGCCCCTCTGTCCCTGTATCTCTCTGTATCTGTGTGTGTGTGTGTGTGTGTGTGTGTGTGTGTGTGAGTGTGTGTGTGTCTCTCTCTCTCTCTCTCTCTCTCTCTCTCTCTCTCTCTCTCTCTCTCTCTCTCTCTCTCTGTCTCTCTCTCTCTCTCTCTCTCTCTCTCTCTCTCTCTCTCTCTCTCTCTCACAATCTCCAATCCCCCCTCCCCCCACCACCACTAGACCAAAGGCACTGTAGGGGATGATGAGGAGGTGTGTGTGTGTGTGTGTGTGTGTGTGTGTGTGTGTGTGTGTGTGTATGTGTGTATGTGTGTATGTGTGTGTGTGTGTGTGTGTGTGTGTGTATCAGTGTGTCTATGGCTGCGTATGTTCAGCTATGTCCAAACAATACTCCAGTAAATCATCAACAACAAAAACAACCCGTGAATTCCTGTGATCCAAGAGCAAAAAGCTATTTAAAACACAAACACCAGCGCCGTGCAAAGCACTTCCTCCTTACCCAGATGCAGTCGGACCCGGGAATCGAACCTGTGACGGGCCACATCCTCCGATCCGGTCCTTAGGTTCCACCACACATCCTTCAGAAGATGCTACTGCATCCCTTACCAACCCAACAATCTATAATCTTCCCCTCACACTCTCTCCCTCTCTCTATCTCTCTCCCTCCCTCTCCTCCCTCTATGTCTCTCCTCTCTCCATTTTTCTGTCTGGCTGTCGATAGCCGCGGTTTATTGCATTAGGTTTGTTCGATCACAGTTCTTTCCCTCACTCTCTCTGTTTATTAAAATTGACTTAACACTGCCTGTCTCCATCTCGCTCCTCTCTCTCTCGTCTACTCTCTCTCAACTTCTCTCCCTTTTCCTCCTCTATCTCGCACCCTCTCTCTCTTCCTCCTCCCCCTCTCGCTCTCCCTCTCTTTGAACACCTGACGCTGGCCTCGCCATTGTGATGTGACCGAGGAGGGGCGTGGCATGCAAAGTGCTGTCCATCTCCTCCTCCCTTTATGTAAACAAGACAGGGGGCCGCTGCTCTGCTATCCCCATGTACCAGAGCTCCCATCAGGACAACAGAGCCAAGTGCTCAGGCAGACACTAGATGAATCAACTATGTCCCCTGGCGATGTGTTTGTGTGTGTCTCTCTCGGTCTCTCAGACACACACACACACACATGCACGCACACATACACACATGCGCACACACACACACACACACACGTGGACACATGCAAATACACATATACACATTCATCTCACGTTACCCATACACATGCAAACAAACACACACACAAACACGTACACGCACACACTCCAACCTGGCATTATCAACGCAAGGATAAAGGTTTAAGAAATGATATGTGTGTGTGTACGTGTTTGCATGTTTGTGTGTGCAGCAAATAGCCTCTATCTCTCCCTATATATATATATCCATCTCTCGCTCACCGCTGTTCCTTCCCTCCCTTTCTCTTATAAGTCTAATTGTGCCCTTTGGTGTCTTCTGGCATTTGGCTGTGTCCTTAGGGTGGGTGGACTGGGACTGGTATGGGGGGAGGGGGGGGGGGGGGGGATGTGGGGAGACATAACTCGTGCTGCTTTAAAACTGTCCGGTCAGTGGGAAGAAGCACATATATACAGGGAGCGATGAAGGGCAGCAGAGAGATTCATGTTATGAACGGAGACTAAGAAAAACAGGACTGGCTTGGTGGCTTTCCCTGTAAGTCTGTCACCCACATAGGCCAGAATGCCTTGTAACGACCCTGGTTCGATTCCTGGTTGTTTGCTACATGTCATTGCCTCTCTGTCAACCCACCTTCCTGTCGATTTTCATTCTTCTTTCCATAAAGGCAAACGCCTTCATGGAAAACATTCACCAAAACAATCACAGAAGAATAACTTCTATAAATGTATATTCACCCCATATTCATTAAATAGATGTGGGGTAAATCTATCTGAAACGGAGGAAGGAGCCAGTGTTGTGGAGAACTCAAGCAGTTCTTACCTCGTGTTCGATGGTTGAGGACAATACAGGAAATATAGAGGAAACATCTTGAGATAACTGAGTTTATTCTGATACTACTATGAAATAGCAGAGTAAAATAAGTGATACAGTCTCTCTCTAGAACACCTAAACACCTCGTGTGTTGAGTCCCGCCTTAAAAGGGAAGCCTTTCCTGATTGGCTCTTGTGTCATGACGCTGTCTGACTTGTCCAATGGGTGTTCGTGGGATAGCCCCTTCTCTGGTTTAATTTGGTTTCTATGGTCTCTATCTGCTGGTTCATTATCTGGTCAGATGTGTAGAAGTTAGATGCTGCTACATTGTCAAGGACACAAGGTATTTATCCTTGAGAGCAGAATCCTCAGTTTCTGCTATGTCCACTTATGGCATTAATCTCGGGTAAAGTTTTGAGACTCTAAGCCCTTATTTGGCATTCTAATGATGGCAAGCAGGGCAATCTATTCCCCACCAGGGCTGAGTGGAGAAGGCGTGCTCCACATCACCCACCACTTAGACCATGATCCCATGTCTTCTGTGTCGTACAGTGACGGTGGTAGCACTCCCACCGCACCCACCCCAGCAATCACCCGCCGGCATCACAGACAGTCTGGGTTCAACCCCCCACCCCCTCCCCTCTTCATCCCCACCCACCCACTCCTACCACTGTCTGGGAAAGGAATTAACAGGTTTTCTTTGCACATGCTCACAAGATATCTGTGGAATTATGGTGAGATGCAGATGCATTGTTGACAAAAAATATCCATTAAAGGAAAATACTTAGTCATTTGTCTTCTAATATACGTTTTATAGTGAGGGTTTTTTTGTACATGAATGACCAGCCACCTCGTCCTCATTGGAAACGTTCTGTTATAGCCCTGCAGAGGTCTTCTTCACAGGGGGAAACAAGGAGTACATGCAGTGGAGCGCTGGATGTTGATAAACATACCATTCAGATCAAACCCTGGACTCCACTCCCAAATACAGAAACTAAGAAGTAGTCTCCCCCTATTGGTCAGTCTGTGTGTCAGTTAAACATGTAGTCAGTCGGTCAGTCAGTCAGTCAGTTAGTTAAACATTTAGTCAGGCAGTCAGTCAGTCAGTCAGTAAAACATGTAGTTAGGCAGTCAGTCAGTCAGTAAAACATGTAGTTAGGCAGTCAGTCAGTCAGTCAGTAAAACATGTAGTTAGGCAGTCAGTCAGTAAAACATTTAGTTAGGCAGTCAGTCAGTAAAACATTTAGTTAGGCAGTCAGTCAGTCAGTTAAACATTTAGTCAGTCCGGTGCGTGACACACACACACTATATGTTGGCCTCTGGAGATCAGAGATAATCGAATGAAGTCATCTCAAATGGTTTACGGGAAAGAGAGCAATACAGAATTAATAAAGAGAGAGAGACACACACACACACACACACACACACACACACACACACACACACACACACACACACACACACACACACACACACACACACACACACACACACACAGTTTTTGGCATGGGAAATGACTCCACAGCATGTATGCATTAAAAATAAAGAGGTCTCCCTCCTGTTTATTCCTCCTCTCTATCCTACTACTCAGGGAATAAATAATTGTTCTACGTTAAAATCCCTTCTTATTAATTAAAAGAAAGAACAAACTTGGCGAGGACTGCTGTTGTCGATTTAATAAATTAACCGTGCGTTAAACGAAGGCTATAATTAATCCAAAATATGTAAATGGTTGCCAGGACAACCCCAACTCAGAATAAAGAAAGAAAAAAAATCTATTCAACGCGAAGATCATTCATGCTTACAGTTATGTCTGGCTATTGGCATTGTTGTAAGAATAACAAAGCAAAAAACATTATTACGTACAAGAAGATAAAAAGGCTTTCGTCGTATTTAGAGCTGCAGAAATGAGCACTTAACTGCCCCCTGTGTCGGTTGGTAAGTGTCCGAGACACTGTAATGAAGTCAAAGTTGGAGATGGCTAACATTTCCCTAGCCGTAGCCCTTTAGTCCGCCTATAATGAGGTGATGACAGGTGAGGCTGGAGCTCTCTAAAGAGTTTAATTAGCCCCGCCGATGTAACTGTCCGAAAGGCTCCGGTTCCTTTTACGACGTTCTATCGCTGCTAGCTTAAAAGTCCAAACTGCCTTCCAAACGGGTGGTTGTTGAGCTCCACAGACCGTGAAAATAATAACAGTAAATATGATGCTTAGGTGACAATTGCAGAGAAATGTTTTGTATTTCACCGTGATTCATTTGAATTAGTTCACACCCACACCTCCTTTTTCTACGCTGAGAGTTAGATAGTTAGCGATTAGCATTGCCTGATATTTAGCTTAGAGTATTTCTTAAACACTCCCCTTATCTACTCCATCCAAATGTAAAATATTAAAATTGTTACCTTTCACTGTTACTCTCTTGCTAACAAGCTATCTTTATTGGCATAGCGCCAATCAGAACATATTTAGTTGTCATTGAAATTGAAAAGATATGGTTTAATATTTAGCTAGCAGCCTCTTCTCTCCTTCATACTATTATCCTATTCACTGTATTTTCTGCAAGCTCTTTGCTCAATACCTATGTCTCAAGAGGACCTGCACTACTCTATAAACTTAAACAAGCTTGTTGTGTATCTTAAACGTGCACTCAGCTGTACTCTTCTGACCAATAGCGATAAAACAACAGCAACAAAAACAACAAATTGTATGTGTAATAATGTAACCTGCTAAATGTCGGATACAGATGAAAACAGTAACAAATCCTGGCAGAAATGCTTAACAGACCAGATAACAGAGAAAAACATTAACTTATTGGCGCCATTTTCGTCCTTGCCGTCAGTTAATGAGAAACTGATAGAACCATTTTGTTTTTTAAATAGATATATCTCAAGATAGGTTGAAGGTTCTCCTACTCAGACCCCATTTCTGTAACGTAATAAGGACACACATGCTGACACACAAATACACACACACACACACACACACACACACACACACACACACACACACACACACACACACACACACACACAGCTTCTGTCAGTGCACAGTCTGACAGGGGAGATGATAGATGAGGCGGGTCTCAAAGCTGACAGATGTATTGAATAAGACGGCTAATGGCTGATCAATCCACAGAGGGGCCCCGGGGGCTCCTGAGGGGCCTCAGGGATAGGCGGCTCGAGGGGTTGGAACAAGCGGTCTCCTGGTGTGACCGGACGCAGAAAAACACAGCGTGATTGGCAAGAAGGACAAGGAACATGTGGCCTGGTGGGTATTGTGCACTGGTGTGTGTATGTGTGTGTGTGTGTGTGTGTGTGTGTGTGGGTGTCTGTGTATAAGGCATGATGTGTGTGTGTGTATATACGTATACATGTTGTGTGTTTGTGTGATCGCACGTGTGTGTGGGTGTGGGTGTGTATATGTGCTTTTATGCATATGTGTATGTGTATATATGTGGTGAATGTGTGTGCCTATACCTGTGTGTGTTTAGGGGATGTTCGTTTTCTATGTCCGTCGTGCCGGCTGACCCTGACTTCTCGAGCCAATCCAACTGAGTAATCTATTTAGGTGACCTCACACTCTGACCCCACAACCCTCTCCCTCTCCCTCAACCCCCTACCCCCACCCTCCACGGTACAGTAGTACAAACACAACACAGGGGATACTATCTAAACCAATGAGGTGAAAGGAAAACAATGACATCACTGTAGTGAAGTGTGTGCAGGCAGTGGCAAAGCTTCGAGAGAGCGAGCACAGAGAGAAGGGGAGAGAGGGAGAGAGAGGGAGAGAAATTGAGGAAGAAAAACAGAGAGATGGGGAGAGAGGGATAAAAATAGCAGGAATATAAGAATTTGAGAGAGGGAAACAGATGGGGGGAGAGATGGATGAAGAGCTGCAGACCACGGGAGGTAGATTGAAAGTGACAGAGGGGGAGAGAGAAAGAGAGAGAGAGAGAGAGAAAGAGAGAGAGAGAGAGAAAAGATAAAGAAAGAATATTGAAGAGCTACAAATTTGTAAAAAGTCGTTTCGGTAGTTGGCCATCGTCCAGCTGGCGTCCTGTTCTCCTCCATGGAGTGTGGGGGGGGGGGGGCGGTATGCGTGTGCGAGTGTGTGTGTGTGTGTGTGTGTGTGTGTGTGTGTGTGTGTTTGACCTACTTCGGAATGGCCTGCCAGAATGTCACTTTTCACTACTGGCTTTTTCACTTATGAAAGGTTGAAAAGATGAAGATGTAATCTCTCCCTCTCTCTCTGCCTCTCTCTACCTCCCTCTCAGTCTCTCTTTCTGCACGGACACAGACCCACACTCAGTTTTCCTCTCACTGTCACACACACATATTTTATCCCACTATGGGCTAAAAGCCAAACATCTAAGAGTGTGTGTTTATGTGTGTGTGTGTGCGTGTGTATATATGTGTGTGTGTGTGTGTATTTGTGTGTGTATTTGTGTGTATGTCTGTGTGCAAGCTGCATGTGTCTGTGTTCATGTGTGTGTGTGTGACCTGGAGAGCTAAATCAGGCTGGCTGAAGCAGTGTCTGCTGTCAGGTGTTCCTACTCCCAGGCCAGATAGCACACGGTCTCCCCCTACACATAGACACACTCCCCCAGCCCACTCACCTGGATACACTGCCCAGAACATATATCCAAGAGACAATTGGGTCTACAGGATTTCTGGACCTTCATGCATTATAGATACTGGTCCATGCTCCTATCCGCACATCACCCAAGAGCATGCTGGGATGTATTCTCTATTAAAGAACGGGTCGGTATTCAGAAGGTATTATATTTAACTATATTCAGACAAATGGGGGCAGGAATTGTAGTGTAGTAGTTAGAATATTTGACTCCCAGCCAAAATGTTCTGGGTTCGATCCCCTATGTCTACCTAAGGCATCCTTGAGCTAGATGCTCCCTAACCCCCCATACCTGCTCCTTAACGACATGTTTCTGAATTCACTGTAAATCTCTTTCACTAAAAGCTAAAGGGCTGAACAGTAAATCGTCAAACACACACAGACAGACACACACACAGGTAGGGCACTCACCTGCTCCTTGACCGAGGCCAGGATGGCAGAGGTGGTTTCAGACTCGGAGCCGTCGCCGTTGGACGCGTTGAGGACGGGACTCAACATGGCGGCCACGTTCACACACTCCCTCTGTCACTGGTAGGCCTCCTGGTACACACACACACACACACACACACACAGGGTAGGATTAGCCACAAGTCAAAAGTTCCGTTGTATTTCCCAGAAACTGGGCAGAAACTGGGCAGACCCCCCCTCCCCAAAAGACACACCACAAAACGTTTCATATAAAGCATGTCAATTATTAATGAATAGTTAATATTTTCATGAAATAATCGACATGCCAAAAGCAGTTGTGAGAATTGGAAGAGCGAGAAATCACACAATCCCAAAATGTATACTCACTGTATTTCAATTTGTTTGCACATCAAAACAAGACACAGACACTACCTGATTGTTTGACTCTATCCAGTGTGTATGTGTATGTGTGTGTGTGTGTTTGATCTCAATTCCTCCTTTCAACTCTAAATCTAAATCTCTCTCTCTCTCTCTCTCTCTCTCTCTCTCTCTCTCTCTCTCTCTCTCTCTCTCTCTCTCTCTCTCTCTCTCTCTCTCTCTCTCTCTCTCTCTCTCTCTCTCTCTCTCTCTCTCTCTCTCTCTCTCTCTCTCTCTCTCTCTCTCTCTCTCTCTCTCTCTCTCTCTCTCTCTCTCTCTCGACATGAACAAGGCTCTCGATCAGCCATTTCAGCCATCTTTGACACCCAGATGAAAAGCAAGTTGTGCTAAATGCCCTCTTTATCTCTCGCTCTCTTTCACACATACTCTCTCCAGCTCGCTCTCTCGTCATTACAACCAGTGCCGAGTTAAGAGCTGAAGTCAAGCGATGCCTGAGAGCAGAGACAGTGAGAGAAGAAACGAGGAGAAATGAGAGGAGGAGAAAGGAGAGGAGATCGGGGACAAGAAGAGAGAAGATGAGAGGAGGGGAGATAAGGAGAAAATTGAAGAGATTGGGGACAAGAGGAGAGAAGATGACAGAAGGGGAGAGGAGAAAGGAGAGGGGATAGGGGAGGGGAGGGGAGAGGATGAGAGAGGAGAGGAGAACATGAAAAATAGAGGAGACAGGAATTATACAAGAGGAAAGGAGAGAAGGGGAAAGGAGAGGAGACAAAGGACAAGAGGAGAGAAGATGAGAGGAGAGGAGAGCAGGGTAAAGGAGAAGAGTGAAGAAAGGAGAAGTATATTATGGGATACCGCCACTGGAGCACGGATAGTACAGAATAATGTCGACTTCCCCATCCAAGTCAGAGCTCCAGAAATATGAAAAAAAAGATATTTTGAAAAGCTCCACAAACTAAAGATGATCTGTTTTGTGGAATCACACAATGTTTGAAACGAACGCCGGCACCCAGAAGATACCAGAGCTTCTCCAACTGTCTCGGAACATTATGTACGTCAACCAAAGCCAGTTTGCATAACACCAAACACGTACTAGAATCGTTTCATGTCGTCGCCTTTATCTTTTTCAATTTGGGCAGGGAATTTGAACAAGACATTTTAATGTCACTTGCCGGACAATGTGAGGGCGAAAAATAACTACGTGTGACAAACTATCGCAGGGCGCAAAACGTACATGACAAGCTCGGAATTTCAGCCGAATTTCTGATGGAGCGCAAGAAGCTTTGCAAGACGGTTTCACAGGAACGCCCGCAAGGTTCACACCATCATTGTTGTACACAATTAGCTGATGGAGATGGGAGAAACAAAATACTTTTGTGCATTTTAAAAACAGCGCTGAAGAAGCACCAGACTTGTCCCTTAAAGTTGAACAACACATCATCTATTATCTGTTATATGTCATGACATTTATCAGTGTGTTTATTTACCTAACAGGTAGAGGTCCTAAACCCAGGGGAAGACACATGTAGGCTTTGATTACCAACACACAACAGCATTGATTAGATAGCTAACAGAAACTCTAACATAATAGATAAGAAATAATAATAGTTACAAATCAACACATTACTAAAGCTTGGTTATGGAGGTCAATATTCAAACCTTTAAACATTATATATTGACTATATGAAGAGTCAATATATAGTCACATACACATATACAGAATAGTCACGCTGCAGTCCCAGTCCAGGTGGAGTTAATACCCTAACCTACAGGTGGGGAGATTCTATTGGCCGTCATTTGACACCTGTGCGGTAGCTCCGCCTCCGCTGTTGGTGTCATGTGACGCGCTCCGTGTGTAATATGGAGAGCCAATCAGCTTCCACTTCCTCCTATAACAGTTTCCTGGTCGACCGGAGAGCTACCCAAATACCACCATCTCTCCTTCCCAGCCCTTCATCTATCATCATTAGTCGTAGAAGTCTTCTCTTTGTCCCGTCTCTTTTTCCATTTGTCCAAATCGATTCATCATCTTCTTCTTCTCTCCCTCTCTCTCTCCCCCTCTCTCTGTCTTTCTCTCTCTCTCTAATCTTTTTTGTAAATCCATTACTTTGTTTTCTTTTGTTTGGATTTGTAGAAAGGTGCACGGAAATCCAAGCCATTATCATTATTATCATAATTACAGTAATTATTATGTCCGTCGTTATTACAATGATATCTATCATTGGCTCTTCCACTTCTCCTCCCTCCCTCCTCCATCGCTCTTCTGTTCAGCACGGTTCTGCTCGGTTCCCCTTCTGCTTGGACAGCACATGGTGGGGATTTAGATAGAGAGAGATAGATAGAGAGAAGGTGAGTGAGAGAGAGACATAGAGAGACAGACACAGATACAGAGAGAGACAGAGGGTGAGAGAGAGAAAAAAATCAAAAATAAAGACACAAAAAAAGACACAAACACATAAGCAGAGAGATGGAAACCGATAAACAAAGAGAGAGACGTACAGAACGAGAAGTTCAGGGTCCAATGTCACATACTCTGAGTTTTGACCCCTGACCCCATCACGAGATTAATTGCTGCAGCCTGCAGTCGGCTGGAGGCAACATCACGCCTTGTTGCCATGGTGACATCATTCACATGGTTCCGACCAACTCTTCGTCTCTCATCCGCCTTTGTCTCCATCCCAGCGTGAAGTACCAAACCCTGCTCTCTCTCTCCCTCTCTCCCCCTCTCTCTCTCTCTCTCTCTCTCTCTCTCTCTCTCTCCCTCTCTCCCCCTCTCTCTCTCTCTCTCTCTCTCTCTCTCTCTCTCTCTCCCCTTCCTCACACACACACACACATTCATACACATGCACACACACACACACACACCCTCATTTGCTTTGAGCCCCCTTACGTCATCTTTCCACCAGTCCCTCTCTCTCTCTTCCCTCCCTCGTTCTCCATCACTTTATGGCTCTCTACGTCTCTCTCCTTTTCTTCGAGGGCCAGGGTAGTCTATTGGTTGAGCCGAAAGGTTCCGAGTTCGATGTAAGTAAAAATAAGGATGATTCACAAGTTGCTCTGGATTAAAGCATTTCCCCATTAGTAAATAGTACCAAACAGTGTTAACAGTAAAACAGGTTACGTTCTTCTTTAATTCAATTTGACCCAAATAAATTCCCTGACTGCAACAAAGAAAACCTGCAGCGCAGAGACACAGCGATGTAACATTAAGCGGCAGATGAGATAAAACATCCCATCGTCTCAGTTACTGCAAGATGGCATTTGGGTAAATTGGACAAACACAGTTAAAAAACAATGTTCATGAACTAACAGGGAAGGAACTTTTAGTTTCTCTCACTAGTGTTCCAACTTGTGGTTGAAACAGATAGAGCAGAGCAGGTGATGGCCAAACGCAGACTCAGATATAGGTAAACTCACTATAGACATCCACCAACAGCACCACCACCATCATCACCACCAGCACCACCACCACCACCACCACCAGCAGCACCACCACCATCACCACCACCATCACCACCATCACCACCAGCACCACCACCACCACCAGCACCACCACCAGCACCACCACCACCAGCACCACCACCAGCAGCACCACCACCACCACCAGCAGCAGCACCACCACCACCACCAGCAGCACCACCACCAGCACCACTACCAGCACCAGCACCACCATCACCACCACCAGCACCACCACCACCACCAGCAGCACCACCACCACCACCAGCAGCACCACCACCAGCACCACTACCAGCACCAGCACCACCATCACCACCACCAGCACCACCACCAGCACCACCACCACCAGCACCACCACCAGCACCACCACCACCACCAGCCACCACCACCAGCACCACCACCACCACCACCAGCAGCAGCAGCAGCAGCAGCACCCCCTGCCTGCAGCAAACCACTGCCTACCTCCAAAGCTGCAGCCTGGGCGATACAGGCTCAACAGTCCCCCACTCCCCTCCCCCTGGATCTAGGTTACTGACACCCCCGCACCCACCCCCCCAGTCCAGCTGGACAGAGAGAGAGAGAGAGAGAGAGAGAGAGAGAGAGAGAGAGAGAGAGAGAGAGAGAGAGAGAGAGAGAGAGAGAGAGAGAGAGAGGTGGCAGGTATATATATAGACAGACAGACAGCCTTAATATACGTATATAATGCATAGATAGAGATAGATAGATAGATAAATAAATAGATAGTTAATAGATAGATAGTTATAGACAGCTAGATAGATAGATAGATAGATAGATAGATAGATAGATAGATAGATAGATAGATAGATAGATAGATAGATAGATAGATAGATAGATATAGAGATAGAAAGTTAGATAGATGAATGGATAGCTAGATATAGATATAGATATACAGACAAACAGAAGAGAGGG
>JACYXH010000420.1:172500-212500 GCA_026745465.1 Lota lota | reverse complement strand
GACCCCTCCTCCCCTACCACCCCTCTTCCTATGATACAGCTCTGTATTCAGCACACAGAGGAAGAGAGGCTAAAAATACAATTAAAATCAACAACATGAATTATACATGGATTCTTTTCTCCGTTTGCTCCTACGCTACGCGGCTGAGGCATTGCAGGGTTTAATTACAGAGAAAGAGAGAGACACAATCATGCTAGCAGTAAACACAGAGCTTACTAATTAAATGTGGGCTGACCGACATAAAATCTAAAATCAAAACAGCCGAAAACAGAATGGGCTGTGAATGGATGTCGGGACGTTACATATGGTCAATATGGAGTTAGCATATTTGTCATCCTACTGTATTATCTGTGTTTTTTGAGCGCTAACGCTTAATGCCTAGCTTTTTGCTACATCTAATTTTACACTCCAATCTCTTGCAAGAGTGTGTGTGTGTGTGTGTGCATACACACGCACGCACACATATACATTCTCTATCCTTATACATCCAGCGCCCTCTGTGAGTAACTAGCTAAACCGTAGCTGTGCTAACCCTGGCGAACACCACTTTCCATGTGAGTGCTAAAATGATAATACTTTCCGCTGTGACTTCCGCAGGATATCATTTCAATGGTAAATGGTCTACTACTACTCCTTCAACTACTACTGCAGTGCCTAGTGTAAAGTCACAGCATGACTTTTATGAATTGATGAAAGGTCTTCACTGACACACCGAGCTGTACGCTCTGTCCTTTGGGTATAACGACATCCAGCTAGCAGACTGTGTGGAGAGATGAATCAAACTGCCCTCAGTGGGAATTTTTTGAAACCGCTCACAAAGCATATTCAGGACATAGTGGGCGATAGAATGTTTTGTATTCAGAAAGATTTCTTCGGGGTACAATTTAGTATTTACTGTTCTAGTATTGCAAGTATTGCTGGGTTGTTCGTGTTGCCATAGGGTGTGAGTGTGATAGACAGTACGTTCTGAGGCATAATGAATGATTCGATCAGAGCAGAATGTTAATTAGGCCACGTACAGAGTTTGGGAAGAAGGAGTTTACCTTTTTTTTTTTACAACCCTAACCCCCCCTCATGGAACCGATTCCGGGTGGATTTTAAATGATAGGAACGTCATAAAATTACTGAAAGTGAAAGAAAAGGAGGAAAATCAATCAATGTTTGTATATGTATGGATCCTTAGTTCTTATCACAGCTTCCCTGCTTTCAATTGTTCAAAGGTTTACGTGGAATCCAAACATTTTTAAAAGATGTATCTTCCAGTTTCTGTTATACGTTGTAAAATGTAAATGCTGCTAAATTTTGGCTAGGTCTCTCTTGCAAAATATATTTTTAATCTCAAGATACCAACCTGGTTCAACAAAAGCTAAACAAATAGATACAAACGTGAAGAAGAAAGGGATAAAAAAACAAAAAACAAAGAAGATGCTAGGAGATTACAAGTACGTGTCCAAGCGTTTTCTGACCAGTGTCTGGAAGTGGTACAAGCAAATATGTATCTACAAACAAAGAAAATATGCCTCACTTAGTACTGAGTTTCCTCTCTTAATCCTCTGCTGTACTCTTGGCTCTCACTCAAATGCAGAAGAGGTTATAGCTAGCTTGATTGCAAATATTGACAAATAATGACTGCCATATTGACTTTCTTAAGTATCTTATATTGTTCTTCCCATAGCTAGCATTTAGTAATGGTTCAAACCTAAATATGAGGAAATAATGTGATCCTTGCTGAATTACATATATGTCTGATCACAGCAGTCATACAATATTAACATACAGTACATAGCGTGAAGGGGTCAGTTAACTATAAATTGATATTTCCCAGCTGTCAAAAACACCACAGCACCTTCCTGTTGCTATTCGGGGCCCAGAAAGCCTTGACGGCAGCCATTACAAGGTATCAACTCTACTAGCACACTTGCGCTAGCTACAGTAGAGCTTTACATAATGCATTAGCCTTACTGTAAAAGGGCTTTTCTCTGTGGAATGGGCATCATTAAAGATGCCCTCCTACCGGGCAGCATTAAAAGAAGCATATCAACACACGCTCACTGCTTCCCTCCTCAGATGGGTTCTCAAGTTAGTCTTTATGCACGGCACTTCAAGCAGGTAAACGTTAGCTCAGGGAACAATGACTGGTGCAACCATCTGGTATGTTAAAACTCGCTATATGAGCATATATATATATATATATATATATACTATATCCTGTATGAATATATGAAAATGATCTGTTAATGTTCACATAGCGTTTTTACTTTATGCCGATAATTTATCTAGTTTGTCAATTATTTTCACATTATGGGTGTCATTTTCCATATTTTAATGTTAATAACGTGAGTTGAAATCATTTTTGTTTTGGAGTATACTCCCTTTACATTGTGTAAGCTGCAACCTGCTGGCCATAGTCACGGTTATGACATCACAGATAGGTCGCCACGACGACCTGTCAACCAGGATACCAGCACAGCGCAGCGCCCACCGCCGCTACCATATTAGCATGCTAGGTGCGCCGAAGATCAAATATTTCAATTCGAAGTGTTCTGAGTTGATCTTCACACTGTGATGTCGTGGTGCGAAGGGTCTGTTTGACACGGGGACGGCGGCCATGATAAGGGGGGGTTTCTCAAAGGACCTCTCGCTGTATTGATGATCAGTGATTGGGCTGTCCGATGCCATGAATAAGACATGTGCGGTGGCATCTAAAATTGGGTGCTATTCTGCTTTAGCCAATGAAAAATGTATGCCAACATCGCCCTGGAGATTTTGTGGCATTGGCCCCCTCTCTCTTTCCCTCTTTCTCTCTCTTTTTCTCTCCTCTCTCTCTCTCTTTCTCACTGTCTGTCCATCTCCCTCGTTCCCTCTCACATACACACAATCTCTCCGTCTCTCACTCTTTTTCTCGGGCGCTGCTATAAATAGGGCGGAGTGCTTCGGTCTCTCATAGTTTGCGTGTCAGTGGCTCTCGGTGACTGCTGAAGAATGTTCTCCGTGTGGATTAAACCTCTTCTCTCAATCTCTGTTTTATCTCTCCCATTCTCCACACACCCTTTTCCTCGCCTACCTCTCCTCTCGTTTTGCCCTCTTCTCACCTCCCATAAATCTTCCTGTCCTTCTCCCCTCTCCTCCCCTCTCCTCCCCTTAATTCACTGTCTTATCTGTCACTCATCCTCCCGTGTCCTGTGTCCTGTCTTCCCTCTCTCCCTCCATCCATCCATCCCTCCCTCCATCCATCCACCCATCCCTCCATCCATCCACCCATCCCTCCATCCATTCTGTAATGTATTGACTCACTATGCTATCGTTTATTGTCTTTGTCGAGTGGTATTGTATTGTGAAGAAGTAAAGACACGCCCCTCAAGTGATCAATCACACGTTTAAACCCCCTGTTGATACGTGAAACGTCTGAGAGAATGAACCAAAATCGTTTGAGTCTGATCCCATACCCTAAATATATATATATATATTTATGTCAAAGTAATTGCCTCCACTTAACTAGAATGGTATTTTAAAGTCATGAGCAAAATCGAGATATAATGGAATGGTATGAAATTTGTGGTAATACATTTTCACATCCAGCCTTCTCTCTATTGGCACACTCTCTACCCAATATCACTCTCCTACTTAACTTCTTCGTCCGCTCTTTTCTCCTTTCCTCCTTTATTCAACCATATTATAAATTGTATTCTGCCTGCGCTCTCTTTCTCTGCAATTTTTTTCTCGTTATTTCTACCTCTTTTATCGATGCTTGATTTGAAATATGCCCGAAAGCCTGCAGGGAACCCTTGCCCTGTTAGAAACATGAAACACTAACCATGACCAATCTATAGGAGTTTAATAAGGTAATGTATTCTGTGTATTTTACAGGCAACCGGGGGAAGAGAAAAATGTACATCGCCCACTTCCAGTGCAATACAACATCAGGATTTATTATCATGATTGATCGGTATGGTTATTGATTGCTGGATAATTACTGAACTGTGGCCCGGATGTACTGATCTCAACCAAGCTGAGGCTGGCGATACCGATCCAGGCTGAAGCCTGAGTTATACTTCTGCGCTGAATAGACGCCGTAACCGCAGGTATGGTAGGTGGTTGGTAGGGGGCTGCAAATCCAGTGACAACTGGTGATCTTTATAATGTGAAGACGATGTCTCGTTGTGTCATCTCATCCTATCTACGATCTGCCGCACGTCGGTGGAAATTGTCGCCCTGACGTCTTCTTTGGAGAGGTGCGGATGAGATCCGATGCTGGCCTGTGGGCTAGTCCAGGTGAGAGAGCCGCTGCATACTTCTTGATGTTATTCAAGTATAAATCTTACTCTAGCTAGACCTGGGTCTGTACTAGGGGCAGAAATGAATGGGGGCTCGGGGGCATTTTGCCCCTAACAAAATGGTCATTGCCCTGGAAATTGGCAGGACGAGAGCTTTCAAATGCCCCCATAAAACGGAGAGTTAACTTCTGTATTTAACTGTGTTTGCAAAGCAGGTCCAGATTCTTTTTTTTTTTTTTGTAGGAGCATTGAATATTGGTCAGTCATGCAATATAGACAAATGTGGTATTTTCCAATATTTTATAAAATTGCCCTGGAAATGATCCTAAAGGCCCCCAAATCTTATTACATGGGGGCACATAAACCTATAGTTTACTACCCTGGTCTGCACTGAGCAACAAAGGAACATTGTACACAGACTACGCATCTGTGAAGCATCAACATTAGAATATCATTGGTTTACAATCAGTGACCTGAATATGGCTCCACCGGTCCAACAGAAATCTGAACAGACGTCACATTCCCGGTGTAGAGTGGAAGTGATGGTCAGCCCATGTTGATTACGTTAATATTGCCCAACAAGCCCTGAACGCAGACACTGCAGTATGTCAGCCCCATTGTTAGCCATGTTAGCCCCGTTGTTAGCCCCATTGTTAGCCCCGTTGTTAGCCCCATTGTTAGCCCCGTTGTTAGCCCCGTTGTTAGCCCTGTTGTTAGCCCTGTTGTTAGCCCTGTTGTTAGCCCTGTTGTTAGCCATGTTAGCCCAGTTGTTAGCCCCGTTGTTAGCCCCGTTGTTAGCCCCGTTGTTAGCCCCGTTGTTAGCCCTGTTGTTAGCCATGTTAACAACCTTGGATTGGTTTTTCACCTTCAGCTGGTTTGTTATTCATCGGAATCACATTGATGCTGCTTGCACATTTAAACATGCATAAAATATGAAACAGTGCATTGCTGTAGAGAAGATTAATATGATCACTTACATTTACTATTCACTAGCATTCACTGATCATTTAGCAGGTGGTGCCTCCTTCAGCTACATATCAAATGGCATCAAGGAGAAGGTGGGGGTGAGGCATCTTGCTCAAGGATGCCTACAGGAAGACTGTGGGGGCATTGGGGATCGAACCCAGTAGCTTACGGCTGGGAGTGGAACGCCCTATCCCTACACAATCCTGTCCCCAAGTCGAATGAGGTCTGTGTATCTGGTTCAGGATTCCACAAGCCCAACTATGGTTATTCTCCATGTATAACTTGCTCTTTCAATGGCGGCAACATGTCCCTCACTGTTCCACTACATGTGATGGCCCTCCGCTCCACAGAAGACGAAGCGCTAACCCCACTGATAAAACGCGGGTGCATTTCCGTTGGTCTGCTCGATTGATGGAAACAACAAGCTGCAACTCTTGATTCAATTTTCCATTTTTAACTGGTTTTCCCACGTGTACAATTTCAACGCACTCTTTCTTCCTCCTTTTCTTCCTCTGCCTGACATCAAAGATGATTAAAATACCTCAATCTCCTCACATCCCCTGGTGGATTGACCGAAAAAGAGCAAACAACGTTCTCACTTTGAGTCGTATTCATAAAGTTCAATCTATATTCACCGCTGGGGCTCGCGGTGCGCTAATGATTTTCCCCAGCACTCCGGAGATCGGAGAGTAACGTAATCGCTAACTCGTACCGTCGCTTTATTCTTTGTCCTTCTCTCTCTCTCTCTCTCTCTCTCTCTCTCTCTCTGTCTCTGTCCCTGTCTCTCCTTCTCCCTCTCTCTCTCTCTCTCTCTCTCTCTCTCTCTCTCTCTCTCTCTCTCTCTCTCTCTCTCTCTCTCTCTCTCTCTCTCTGTCTCTGTCTCTCCTTCTCCCTCTCTCTCTCTCTCTCTGTCTCTCCTTCTCCCTCTCCCTCTCCCTCTCTCTCTCTCTCTCTCTCTCTCTCTCTCTCTCTCTCTCTCTCTCTCTCTCTCTCTCTCTCTCTCTCTCTCTCTCTCTCTCTCTGTCTAAAATACAGAGCCGGTTTTGCGTTGCGGGGGGGGGGGGGGGCGTCTTGCGAAAAGACAGCAAAAGGTATGCGACACGAAAGAAGTGAACTGCAATCCTATTACGAGTTAAACTTTTGGTCCCTTTTCTAAGGAACCGAAACAAACTGTAATCAGAGATCCGAATCCCCATCGCTCAAAACCTAGCGGGACAGGAATCATCCCCACCTCGTTAGACTTATCGACGTGTGAGTTGAACAGATGTCTATCTGTCACTCTGCAGGTACACACACACACACACACACACACACACACACACACCACACACACCACAAGCAAAGACATCAGGGTACCGCAGCCTGTGAGACTCTTATTGCTGCAGGAGAGTGTAGGTAGGGAGGAGGTGGGGAGGAGGTGTAGAGGGGAGGGAGGAGAAGGAGGAGAGGGGAGGAGGAGAAGAGAATAGACCGGGAGGAGAAGGAGAGAGAAGATGGGGAGGAGAGAGGAGGTGGGGAGGAGGAGAGAGGAGAAGGAGGTGAGGAGGGAGAGGGGAGAGAGGGAGAGGGAGAGGGGGAGGGAAAGGGGGAGGTCGGGCTGAGCATTTGGTCGAGTGGCTGGGCGTGCTACAAAAGGATGCAAAATAAAGATGCTACAAGATCCAATCTGTAAATGAAGAAATGGAAAAAACTTTGAATTTGATTTGTCAGTTTGTCGATAATAGTTTTAGTCCACAAACAGTTTTGTTGACTGTCAGTGTAGTTTTTAGAATGAGAGTCTTGATGTTTCGTAAAACCGGAAAAACTATAGAGATGAATTGAAGTAGGAAGATAAGATCGTTTAGCTTCAGACACAAACTCTGTTCCCAACGGCACAGACACCAAATTCCTCCTGCAAATGGATATTTCACAAATCAATATGAACAACTACCTCTGATTATTCAGCAGATTCTCAAATTACATTCCCAGCATGGATGTTCCTGTAATCTACCGCGACGCACTGAAACCTCAGACGTTAGCGCGGCTAAATCCCCCGCCACACAGTTGATCAGAAAGTCCCAGTGAAAGCTACAGCTGAGACCGCGCAGAACGGTGGCAGTTGGCGGTTGGTTTGGCCTTCGAACAAGACCGTGTCTGGACTAGTGGCTCAAAAATCCTTATCTTCTAGCAGGGTGGTGGCGGTGGTGGCGGTGGTGTCACCCAGCAAACTGCTGAGTGGGCTGTTACGACAAAGACCGAATCAGGACCAACGCAGGGAGGGCTTTAGGGACAGACAATAGCCAGACTCCACTGGCCAGACAACGTTTCCCACCGTGCACGGGAACACACACATAGGCATTGGACACACACACACACATATGCACACGTGCACACACATACACATGCACACATACACGTACACACACACACACACACACACAAATGCACACTAAATTTATACAAATTGTAATCGACTAGCTGATGCAGAATCCAATTCACAGAATATCCTAGATACAATCTCATTGCTACTTGCTTCCATTACCAATGCCAGAACACCTTTAAGATATCACACATTTGTATATCCAGGCAAATGAATATAACAATGAGTCACTAATAGTATTTCTGGAACATTTACAAGTCAATAGGGAATGTTGTGACCATGTTATTACACCTTTAAATAGAAAAATGACAACGTAGCATGGGCCCACCACGTTGAACTGCATGTCAATATTAAATAGGATGTAACTGATATGACACTAGAGCAAAACAATCTGTCTGTGAAATTACCGCATCATATTGTGGGTCACGCGTCACCATACACTCTCACAATATGTGCTGTATGTCACAACACAATACACATATCACCGGCATCGCTCTACAGATCTCGCAAGCGAATCGGTAGCTCAACCCGCTAGCGCGCTAAGTTAACCGTGTTAGCGATGCGCCTTGTAGCGACCCAGGTTCCATTCCCACCTGTTGTCCTACGCTACGAGTCATTCCCTCTCTCTCTGCCCCCATTCTCCTGTCTCTCTACACTGTCCATAAAGGCCCCTAAAACTATATAAAGAAAAATCAGGACGCCGTCATAAGGCATGTCCCTTTGTCTGTAAAGAGGTACTGTCAACGCCCCCGATTCAGGATGAATCATGGAACACGATGACAAGACAAGCCGCGGCCGATTAGGGCAAGACAGTCCTCTGCACTTCCCGAATCTTTGTAATTCTTGGAAGCCCCGTGCTTGGAAGCCAGGAAAGCGGTCGCCAGGGAAGCGGTCGCCATGACAGCGAATAACGTGCTCTGGCTATTGCTAACAAGATCCCTGGCCTTGATTGGGCCGAGCGTAAAAAAAAAAAACTCACCTTGGCTGACAAGACACACGCGTACAGCCGTGTGTGTGTGTGTCCACCATGGTTTCCTTGGCAACCACAACCACTTGGCAACATCCTGTTCTGGTGGAAGATGGATGGTGCAAGATTGGGAGGTTTTTGGGGGAGACTATGGAAGGGTAGGGGGGTGTGGGGTAGGGGTATTTGTGAGTGCAGGGGGGGGGGGGGCTTCCTCGGTGAAGGGGATTATGGGAGAATTACAGAGTGGGGGAGGGGATTGAACTCTCGACTCGGTGCCGAGATCAAAGACCACACTTCCCTCATTTTCACTTTCACTTTCCCTCTCCTGTTGGGTACGGGCGCGTTGATCGTCGATACGTCAGAAAAGACATACCAGCTCTTCTCGGGCTCAGCTGGTTCATTCCCCACAAGGCCCGGTTCTGAGTGACTCAGGCGCCAGGCGCCACAAATAACCTCGTGTGCCTCCACGCGCCATTATGCATTCGTAAGGTGTCACCGAAATGCTGCACACATTTCGCCATTTCTGCGTTGCATTTCGGCCGTTCAACAAGGACGGTACTCTGGTGTCGGCTGGAAAGGCCAGAAGGGAGGCAGATACATGCTGTAGAGCGAGTTTGATTTAACATCGCCACTCATCGACATGATCGAGAAGGTTTTAAAAGCCCTTTGTGGCAGAGTCACTGGGGTGCCACGTAAGTCCCTGAGTCACAAGCGGTTCTCGCTCTCTCACTCCCTGTCTCTCGCTTCAGTCTCTCTCACTTTATACCCAATCACTGAACTTGCATTTTTTTTTAATCCTTCTTTTCTCCTGCGGAAGAATGATGTGCCCCACCCAGAAGAAAAGAAAAACAACATGCAAAACGACATGGACTACTGGAATACATGTGGAATTTCACATAAATCCCACCAGAGCCCACATTCTTTTGGGGGAAGTAATGGTGCTCTCCTTAGCAACATGTGGTCATGAACGTGCTGCAGATATCTACTGAGTGCAGCCATCATTAAAGCCACAGAAATACCCCAGTGGGGTGAAGGTGCACTCCACCAACCCAGAAAGGTCCAGACAAACCCAACAACATGGTGTTTAATCAACCCTCACTCAACAACCCGTCCATCTGTCTGTCTGTCGGTCCATGCCCTCTATCTGTCTGTCTGTCGGTCTATCCATCTATCTATCCTTTCTGTCTGTCTGTCTGTCCAACCCCTCTGTCTATATATCTATCTTCTTTATTATATGCCAACTATAACCACCTCTCTCTCTCTCTCTCTCTCTCTCTCTCTCTCTCTCTCTCTCTCTCTCTCTCTCTCTCTCTCTCTCTCTCTCTCTCTCTCTCTCTCTCTCTCTCTCTCTCTCTCTCTCTCTCTCTCTCTCTCTCTCTCTCTCTCTCTATTTCCCTTCCTCTCTCATCCCCTCTTTCCTCTTTTCAGGCCTGGAGTGGAGTCCACTCTATTACCTATTCATCTATCTATCTATCCCTGTACCTCTTACCTCTCTGCCACCCCCTGTATCTCTCCCCCCTCCTCCCCCGTGTCCCGCCTCTCCTCCAGAAGCCACTCCACCCGGTCAGGGCAGCTCTAAGCGGGGAGCGCTGCTACTTCACAGCCATGTATTATTGACAGGAGCCAGAGCGCCACAGAGTGCTGGTTTCACTGGGGGAGAGCCATCGGGAATTGCAAGTCAAGTTTACCTGGAGTGTGTGTGTGTGTATGTGCACAAATGAGTATTAGTGCATGCGTGTGTGAGTTTGTCTGTCCGAATATCGTTGTGTGTGTGTGTGTGGATATAATTGTGTTTCTAATACCTGTGAGGGCATATGGGTGTGAATGCGTGTGTGTGTGAGTGTGAGTGTGTGTGTGTGTGTGTGTGTGTGTGTGTGTGCGCCTGTATGTATCCATTCCTCGCCCTCCCTCTGTCCATCTCCTTCTGTGTCCATTTCTCTCTGTCTCTGTCTACATGTCACTCTGAGTCTGTATGTCAATCTTTCTCTCTCTCTCTCTCTCTCTCTCTCTCTCTCTCTCTCTCTCTCTCTCTCTCTCTCTCTCTCTCTCTCTCTCTCTCTCTCTCTCTCTCTCTCTCTCTCTCTCTCTCTCTCTCTCTCTCTCTCTCTCTCTCTCTCTTTCAGACAAAAAAGGCTGTGAACCAAAGGACCAGGTTACATAAACCACATAACTCTCTCGGATCCTCTGCAAATGACATGATATTTATTCACGCTATTTGAAAATGATGTTTTCTCTATCGTTATCTGTGTACACTACAAATATAGAAAGAAATATTAGAGGCAAACTATTTTAATTGGCTTCACGGTGCGCGACGAGAAAATGGGCTCAAGTTTCAACTGTAAAACGAGTTTTCAGAATTTGATGCAGTCCATCGCCTCTGGGATGATATATATATATACTTCAACCATGGCAAAATGTTAATGAATTGCGATTTGAACGCTTAACATTAATAATGATATGTGAAAAGAGTCATTGGGTGGCAAAGGCAATGGCAAATAAATTTCAGTCGTCCCTGCATTCTAACGATCAACATTCAAATTCTCCTTTAATAAATGAAAATATGTATTCTCTGGTTTCACTGATCTCGGGAAGACATGGACAACAGTCCCTTTTTCCATTGGTTCTATTGGGTTGAGTTAATTGCAAGCAAATTAAGTCAATTAGGTCCTTAATTGGGTCTTCCGGCTAATTTGAATTTCCTGTTGGACCAGGAGGAGTCATGGAGGCAACGATTTCATCTAGTGCTATTTTCTACCTAATTGGATGTAAATGAACAGGTAGACAGCGCCTCCGCATTTGGGGACCGTTTGGGTGAAGGGGGACTGGATACCTGGCAACCCTGGCAAACAGCGTTTCATACAATCCCAAATAAACGAACATGGAAGAATGACTATACGTTTGATGGAAACACGATAGGCGACGTTACTTTAATCACCAATTGCCGTGTTCGATGAATAGCCACAGGCGACAAATCCGTAGGCCGCCTACTTCAGGAGGCCAGGCCCCTTTGCTTCTTCCGTCCAATTCACCTTAACATTAATGCAAGACGGCCAGTGTCGTTGAACAGCAAGCACCATGCCCTACTCGCCCCGAAGAGGTGGGAATATGTGATTACATTCAATTAGACATCAGTCATTAACTACTTGCCAGATATACAGCCATTATGACTAATTTTGCACGAACCAGCCCCAACGTGTTGCCAGGTCACAGAGCAGCACCACGCTCCATTAACATACGCAACAACATACTCGTGCAAGATGCATCTCTGCTATTCTGCTGCTTGTTGAGGGGGAAATAAAACAAATTCCAGCGACATCGCATGTAGAATAGAAACGCGTTGATTTGATGAATGGGGTGGATTCTAACCGCCTTGAGCCGAACAAAACACAAATAAAATAGGCTGGGGACTTTATTTTAAACACTGGTCGATTAAGTGGACCGGCCGTCAAATTATTAGGCGTTTCAAATGCATCAAACGGAGCTCTGGCCGTCGGCTTGCACAATAAATACTTCATGCATACCTTAAATAACGTGGCATATCGCTTCCATTCAAAGACTATTAAAAAAAAAAGATGGTTTGGCCAGTGATCAGCCGCTGTCGACCACCATCATAATCTTTCACTTATATCACTGAAATTAGGTCAAACGGAGAATGCAATTCTCCCATTCAACCCCCCCCCCCCCCCCCCCCCCCCCCCCCCCTCACCTCCCCCCTCCTCTCCTCCTTCGGCTGGAGCATCCAGCTGAAATGATGAGGCTCCATGTTCAGTTTACAATCAATGCAGCCTCGCTACCACCACAGCCCCTTCAGCGGACAATAAAAACACAATTAATAACCTCTCCCTCTGACCCCAAAACACCTGGGGGGAAAACGCTGCGGCAGATGAAGCAGGGACTTTAGGATACACAAACAAATGTGATGTGCCATCTATAGTCGTCCCGGATGGACCGTCGGCCAGCAGATGCAAATTAGTGACAGCTAACGGCGGAGTGAGCACATAGAGATGACATTGCGCCAGCAGCTTACTGTATAAAATATCCCCGTTCCTCTCGACTCCCCCGTCGAATCTGCGAATCCTGTATCATCAAAGCACGTTAGACAGGAACGCTCTCATTCCAACCTCCCCCCTCCTCGAGAATAGTCGTCTGGAAGAAGAATTAAAAGGCTCGTCGCATCGTCGCTGGTACGCGATGAGTGGGGAGAGAAAATAGGGGGTAGCCGGCATCCGCCAATCCGCCGTAGGAGAGACGCGGCTTGGGATGGAACTGGGAAGGAGCGGTCGGTGCAGGCAGTGCACTGCGCACAGGCGAAGCGGCAGCAGCAGTAGCAGCAACAGAGGTTCTCTCTCCTCTCCCTCCCTCCCTACCTCCTTCACTCACTCGCGCGCTCTCTCTCTCTCTCTCTCTCTCTCTCTCTCTCTCTCTCTCTCTCTCTCTCTCTCTCTCTCTCTCTCTCTCTCTCTCTCTCTCTCTCTCTCTCTCTCTCTCTCTCTCTCTCTCTCTCTCTCTCTCTCTCTCTCTCTCTCTCTCTCTCTCTCCAACGCTCCCCTGATTCACAATCCAACCTCCCCCATCCAGCCAGACGGAAAGACAGGGTACCACTCTCAGTCGCGCCCTCTTTCGGCGTCCAGAGTAACAACAGCTACGACGGTCGACCAATTGCCACGAATGGGAAAGAACTTGTCGTTTGTATGCCTATATGCCTTATTAACTAGGTGACGACAATACATATTTACAAGTCTAGCTTTTAATCAAAACACTTTTAACTCAGACATTCTGCATAGTGGAAGGTCTACCCTTACGCCAGTGTGTGTGTGTGTGTGTGTGTGTGTGTGTGTGTGTGTGTGTGTGTGTGTGTGTATGTGTGTGTGTGTGTCCATCCATTTGCTCACCCATCCATCCATCTAGCATCATCCATATTCATCCATCCATGCTTTAATTCCACATCCACCCACATCCATAAATATTAATTCATCCATCCATCTTTCCATCCATCCATCAATATTCTCATCCATCCACCCACACACACATCCATTCATCCATCTATCCATCACACACATCCATTCATCAGTACACTCATCCATCCATCCATCAATCCACCCATCCACACACTCATCCATCCATCCGTCCACTCATCTTAACCAAGCTTAATTAGGACATGAATTAGAACCACTAAGTAGGGTTGTTTAAGTTGTGATGATGGAAGTGACAGAAGTGTTCTGACATCATCCTGTCATAAACAACTTCCTGTTCCTGTTCTCAGGAGAACCGAGATCATTGCTGTCTTGATGTCAGCATTTTACTTTCATTGAAAAAATGCCTGGTTTTACAGGATCTTTATTAAAGGAAATAGGTTGAGTGTGAATTGGCATATTTTGCCTTGGTGTGATTACATTTTGACATGGAATGTCATTGAACTGGCTCAAATATTTCTTTAATATTGTTTTTATTTTTATTTAAAATGTGTGAAACGTCATGAAAGTTTGATGTAATGAAGCCATACATTGATATATATATATATATATATATATATATATATATATATATATATATATATATATAAGGTATATATATATATATATATATCTGCTAACATGTCAAAAGAGTGTGAAAACCTCCGATTACAGACTAATTTAATCATTAGGCTAATTTAGACATTGTTCAACGCATGAGTAGTGTCTCTATTTATTCAGAATCCTTTTTTAACATTCGGATAATCAAACAAGGCAAGCTTCCACATGGTATTTGATGTTCCACATTAAACTAGTAACGGTGACAAATCGTTTGGTCAGATGATCAAATCAGCGCGTCACCTAATTTGTGTCGCCCAGGTAGCAACTCCCTGGTATAGCAGCACCTCCCAGTGGTTTAAGGTAGTATTGCACACTGTTCCTATGCATTACCTCATCAAGAATCGTGTATCAGTTGTTATGTGAAATATTTTTTGGAAGACCACGCCCACCATTTTTTACTACTACCAACTAACTTCTCTTTAAATTCAAAACTATTTGAGGTTAGGATTTTCTTGTTTGTTATGGTTATCTTTCGTGGCGAGGCCCTATAGGCTACACTGCTAAAAATGCAAAACTAAAAACGTTTTCATTGAATTGAATCCAAACAGTGTAAATTAGGTGATGTAGTAGAGGAAGAACCACGTCTCTCTCCTCTCATCCTTTGTGTGTCCCGACCAATCACAGCTCAGATACGAGTTTGCTGGATGCCTATTGGTTGCGAACGGGGAAGATGCGACCGCCATGGATACGAGGCTGGGGCCAGATTAATGATGTCTAGGTGATGTTTAAACACCTAGCCGTGTACCCTACTAAATAACCCAGCTGTCATTCGCGTGGGTTGCGTGTTGTTCATCGCAGGTGACGCGTCAAGATATATTTGAATTACGTTACCGGAACGAATATTGTTAGACCCTTTTTGAACCGTCTGCTGTGATTTCGGGCCCGCGGTTACCGTTCCTACGAGTCACTCCCTCGGTGGTGGAGATGTAGCTTCGGCTTGCAACACCGGAGGAGCTGTCATAGTAGGTAAGGGCACACGCCGAACCACCCCACGAAATAGTACAATGCCATAACTATATATGTATAAATAAATCGGTTTTTTAGCGCACGGGCGCAATTATCACCAAGAGGAATCTGGATGCATCCTCTTGGAAAACCAAGAGCAGTGAAAGGAAACGGTAACACAGAAAAATAAAATATTAAATGTCAGAAGTCAACAATACGTTTTTTGAGTTGAACTTTACAGGGAATGGAAATAATGTTTGTGTGTGACAACAATGCAAAGTGGGTTTTCTCATGCAGGCCTACCTGCACATTCCTTTGTAGGCCTACCTCCAGTGGTTCTCCATTGTTACTAGTCCTCCATAGTGATGGCAATTGCCCAGGGTTGTATTTTATTGGTGTGCGGCTAATCCTTGGTTAGGGCATCTTGTTAGTAACACCCAGAGGGTAGACACCTGTGTTTTGAGTGAATCTTGTGATTCTGGGATGTATTAGTCGTTGTTTTAAACCTTCTCTCTCTAGCCAAATACACCACACATGTCCCTGTACAGAATGAGACACAACAAACCTTTGCTGCATGATTCAACTGTAGGAACTGTGTGCCAAACTACTGAGCACTATGAGCATGTAAATAGGCACAAATTGTATTTTGTTGTAAAATATGTGTGTATTACAGACCTACACAAGAGTGTCTTTCGGTGGTAAATAGTTATATCATTAATATCCACTATTACCAAACTATACTGAACACTATAAATATGAGCTTGTTAAATGTTATAGGCAGAATATGCAGGTGTGTGTCTGTGTGTGTGTGTATATGTGTGTGTGTGTGTATGTGTGTGTGTTTATGAGTTGTGTGTGTACATATGTGTGTGTATGTGTGTGTGTTTATGAGTTGTGTGTGAGAGTTGTGTGTGTGTGTGTGTGTGTGTGTGTGT
This sequence comes from Lota lota, assembly GCA_026745465.1. Taxonomy (NCBI): domain Eukaryota; kingdom Metazoa; phylum Chordata; class Actinopteri; order Gadiformes; family Lotidae; genus Lota; species Lota lota. Next base: position 196,481 of record JACYXH010000420.1, on the reverse strand, counting down.
GTGTGTGTGTGTGTGTGTGTGTGTGTGTGTGTGTGTGTGTGTGTGTGTGTGTGTGTGTGTGTGTGTGTGTGTGTGTGTGTGTGGCACAGACAGACCTAAACGTGAGGACTTTTCGGTGGTGAAACAGTGACCTCAAATTTCTACCGGTGGAACTACTGAGCACTATTGACGTGAGCTTGGTCTATGTGGCACCCATTTTAAAAGTGTGTGCAGAACTACATGCGAGGAGTTTTTGGTGGTGACATCATTAATTAAAACTCTAGGGGAGTGCTGCACAGAAAGGGATCAGGATGTAGGTATTACAGGCAGGAAGTGATGCGTGGCTATTAAGAGGTCAAAAAGAGATTTACTTTACAGTGGAGATTAGAAATGGACTAGTCAGCAGAATGCCATAAGTAAGGAAAACCCCCTTGTTCTGATGCTACAAAACAAAATGGAGTGCAGTTAAAGTCATCCAGGAGCACAAGATAGTTGAACTTGACAAAAGGTCATTGTACGACCAATAAGCTAAACTAAGCACTTCCTCTCTTTGTCTCTGTCTCTCTTTGTTTTTCTCTCTCTTCCTCCCTTTCTGTTTTTTTCTTTGTCTCTCTCTCTTCCTCTCGGTCGCTTTCTCTTGCTTTTTTGTCTCTCTTCCTTTCTTTGTCTCCTCTCTTTTGCCTTCCTCCCTCCCCATCTGTCTCATTGTTTAACAAATTTTCTTTCTCTCTTTGTTGTCTCTCCCTCTCTCCATTTTGTGTCTATCTTTTGCTCTCTTTGTCTCTCCCCATCTCTTTGTCTAAATATTCTTCTCTCACCTTGTCTCCTATCCCTCGTGCGCTCCATGTATCCCTCTATTTTCATCCTCTATTCCTCTACTTCTGTGTCTCTCTCTCTTCCCTCTCACTCCCTTTGTCTTTTCTTTTTCCTCATTCTCTTCTCTCTCCCCGCTCCTCTCCTCCTATCCCTCTTCCTCCCTCTCTCTCCCTCTCTGCCCCCCCCCCCCCCCCCATCACACCTCCAGTCGCTGGCTGCGTACCGGAGGATGCTGGAGGGCTGAGGGATGGCGGAGGTCGAGGCTACGTACGCCGACTTCATCGCGTCAGGGCGCACGGGCCGGAGGAACGCCATGCACGACATCCTGCAGAGCCCCAGCGACCCGCAGGGGGGCCAGCTGCCCCTCAGCCTCTCCTTGTCCCAGCTGCACATACACACCGCGCGCAGAGGTGAGGAGGGGGGAGGAGATGGGATGCTAAGCTAACACCAGAAGAGTATAGCTATCTGGGATGTCAGGTCGCTTAAAGCTGCACTATGTATGTTTGACCGTTAGCGGCCTCTAGTGGTTAGAGTTGTAGCTACGGTTATAGCTATAGCAATTTCAGACCGTTACCGTCATTTGAGATACTCCCATTCTGGGGGGAGGGGCAAATGTGGACCAGAATATAACGATTTATAGAGAAAATGTCCCTAGATGGAATGACTCCTGGATATGCACGTTTTATTGTTTCTTATTTATATATACGTTTTGACATTGTTAAACTAGTAAATAGCTACAGTGGAAAAGTTGCATAGGTTTAAATTGACTTTTGTTATTCTTTATATATTTCAATGAGCAAAAATTTGGTTGCTTGTTGGGTTGATAGTTTGATTACTTTTATTTCCTGGCATTTAAATAATTATTTATTGTTGTTATGTAATGATAAATATGTTCCCCCACCTCCTATTCTGCTAGATTACATCATTTTTAAATCATCGTTGTCATCTCTTCCCCCTCCCTGCCTTCTTCTCTCCCTCTCCCTCCCCATAGACGGGGGAGATGCTGAGGACAGCCAGGGCTCCTCAACGTCGGCCCAGAGAGAGATGGCCCAGAGGAACAGCTAACACACACCTCCCACTCCACTGCTGTATGTATGGTGGCTGGTGTGTGTGTGTGTGTGTGTGTGTGTGAGTGATGATATGTGTGCAGATGTGTGTGTGCGTGTGTGTGTGTGTGTGTGTGTGTGTGTGTGTGTGTGTGTGTGTGTGTGTGTGTGTGTGTGTGTGTGTGTGGATGTGTGTGCGGATGTGTGGGTGGCAGTGAAAGGACTTGAGGCTAGCCGAGTTAGGCTAGCCTAGGCTGACAGTAAGGTTAGCCTAACTGCCTCTACCCATGTGCCCATGAGCAGGGCAGCAGGACCTTAATGCCACAGGATATGAACTGCTGTGAATCTCTGCTGGCTGGCGTTACAGAGAGCATTCTGAGGATGTTTATTTCTGGAAGATTTTCTGAACTCCAGCGAAGGACCAGTGAGGTTCATGCAACGTTTTGACTCACTAACTGATTTTTCACCAATGCAAGATGGATAAAGAGGAAGAAAACTTGATTTTTGAGCGACACAAATAGCTTCTCATTGCTTAATAATAATAATACACAAACACACACACACTTATATTCACAATAAACATCACACCCACCCATGCACACAGTCAACTTCTCACACTCAAATATGCCCAGCCACAAATAATCACACCAAGCTTGTGGCAACTGAGATAACTGAAAAACAGGAAGTGCTTAAATGTGCTGTTAATTATTCAACCTTAACATGTATAGCGAGGCTTGTTCTGTAGAAGGCAGGACTGTAACCATACCGTTCCAAGACTGCAAGCATCATATCGTAGACGTAGGAGTCATTTAGCTGCACCTCTCGTGTAACAATTATTCTATATTATGTGACACGATCAAGCAACTGATTTTCTTGAAGGGGCCATGGTTGAACTTTTAACTGAAAGACTGCAAGAGTAAGTGCTTTTGAAGAATTACTTATTTTTTTATATGAATTATCAATCTTTCTCCAAAAGTGTATGTAGCAACGCAATACCCGGTAGAACTAAAAGACTTCCCTGGGCCTGCCTGTGGTTGTGTCACATTAATAATAATAATAATAATGTGATGATGATGATGATGATGATGATGATGATGATGATGATGATGATGATGATGATGATAGTATCTTGGGATATCTTTTAGAGCACCTTTTCCCAGGGCACGTTACACTTTACAAAACAGAAAAGGGGACAAATGTCTAAGTTCAACTATTTGACCCTGAATCTGCACAGCAAAGGGCGGCCATTTGCAAGTCTGTTGCCCTATCCACACTACGCTGAATTAATGTAAAAACACTGTTTTCGCCATGCATGCCATGATTACCATACTCTTAATATTATCCTCCACTGTAACATTGGCCCCGGGTACACTTGTTGTTTCAATGTGTTTCAACCTGTGATTGGTTCACAAAAGCCTTGTTGAACCGCGAGTGTAACCGTATGGACATTTCTTTATAGATATTTCTGATGTACTGTGACATTTTTGCGCTTTCTTTCTTGCCTTAGAATTGACCGTCTTCCTTAAAAAGTGATATTGTCACACGTAACACATTTTCTTTGTGTTAATAGTAAACAATACATTTAAAATGTCAATTAAAATATTTCCGCTTTTGGACTTGTTGCTTATGTTTTACACATTTAAGCTATTAATCATGATGCATGTACAAAATGAATGCATGCTTTTTTTATCAATATGTCCTTGTGTTTGTCTGAGCTTTCCTGTGTTTCATTAACTTTTCTATTTATTGTGTTAAAAAAATTAACATTGAATAAAAGGTGGAGGACTGTTATCTGAGAATATCTGACCATGCTTATTTTTCTACATTTATACTATTTGTCCAACAGATGGCGCTGTCGAAGACTATAGATTATAGTATTCGACATGGACCGTTTCAAATGGTCGTTGTTAAAATATGTCTCCTGAATTATACAGTTTAGGCCTATATTACCGAGGAATAACAGGTTGCCAAAGGTAATAAAGTGTGTATACGTGTGTTCGTGTGTAATGTGTGTGTGTGTGTGTGTAAATGTGTGTTCGTGTGTGTGTGTGTGTGTGTGTGTGTGTGTGTGCGTGCGTGTGCGTGTGTCTGTGTGTAAAAGTGTGTGTGTGTGTGCTGTTGGTGTAAATCACCATCAGAAAACGGTACCAGGAAGTGCCGGTTTAAATAAAAAAGTCCCCTGTGGTTCCTCATTTGTGGCTCAAAGCTTGCGGCAGACCTGGCCGCTACACATTTTCCGTCCCATGAAATCAGACGAGAAGACCATAAAAAACGTACGGACGACTAAAATATATCAGGATAAACAACTGGTCAAACATTAGGGAAAAGCACAGAAAAGGTAAGTGGCATTACAACGTTTTCTTTTTTATTGTAGGCTACGAATTGGCATCCATTATGTCAGTGATTCTGAGCGTAGTCCAACCAAAAGTTGCAAAAGGTCCCACATCCAGTGACATCTGGGCATCTTCTGATCATTTGCACACATGCTTATGCCTGTGGACCTCCGCCACCAGCCAGTCCTATCTCCGGTCTGCCCAGCGGCGTTGTCATCGCCTAACTGTTGCAGTTCCGGCGAGGTGAGGTAAGCTGCGGCGCCGGCCACTGTTGGGCCAGGTGACGTGGAGACGAAGGTGAAAGTAATACAATCAACCTTCACAGAGACCTGAGTGAATGTCGCATATGCTGTTAAATATTAGCCCAAATCTTTACTGATTAATTATAGTAGACAGCTGCGCTCTTCAGTTCATAGCTGGCTAGAATTCAGGGCCCCCACAGTGGCGACCACAAAGGCCCCTTAGCACACGCGAGGTGTGAATGCGTCTGGTCATGTTGAACTACAAAATAGGGTGGTTGCTTACAACAAGCAATATAACCATATTAGAAATATGATATCCGAATTTCCCATTTCAGATGTTAATAATTAATGTAGGTATTTTAAATACAAAAATGCAATGGCCAAATGTATCTGGATACAAATTACAGCCGTTTTCTTTCATCAAATACAAATGACCAAATACCCTACAGTAATTAAAATGCGTATTTGAAATACATATATTCCAATATTCCAACTCTTCTCTATCTATCTCTCCCCTTTTTCTTCCTGTCATTATTTCTCTCTCTCTCTCCCTCTCTTTATCTCTCCCTCCCTCTCACAGTCTTTCCAGCTCTTTGATTCCTTCTCCCTTCCCTCTTACATTCTCCATCCCTCCCCCTCTCTCTTCCTCCCTATTGATCTCTCCTTTCAACTCACCCATATGAGATCCATGAACATGAGAACATGTTTAACCACTAGACATCAGTAACTTCCCCAGAGTGACTTTTTACTGCCGGGAATACAATGAGGCCCGAAAAAAGACAAACACTTCTTGGTCACTTCTCTGGACTTAAAAACCATGACATTAAACACAGTCCCTGGTGTATTTAGAACCACCTTACTTGCAATGAGAGGCTAGAGGGAAAGATTTTGTAAAGCTCTAAAAAAGGAAACTTGTCACCATGTTCCATAGATCGTGTATGTCTGAGTGTGGGTGTGTATGTGTGTGTGAGCAAGTGTACGTGCGGCTTTATGTTCTTGTCTCTGTATGCTTTTTGTGTTTGTGTGGGTTAGTGAGTGTGCATGGCTGTATGTCCTTGCCTCGAGGTGTGTGTGTGTGTGTGTGTGTGTGTGTGTGTGTGTGTGTGTGTGTGTGTGTGTGTGTATGTATGGCTGTATGCCCTTGTCTCGCTGTGTGAGTGTGTGTGTGCGTGCGTGCGCGCCTGTGTGTCTGTCAATGCACCGCAAAGCTTCCTGCTGGCTAAGAGAACATCTCTAATCACAAAAGCAACAGAACACAAAGAAAATGACTGAAATAAAGTATTAGTATTAGTAGTAGTAGTAAAGTAGGCTTATGTTATGTTATCAGTGGCCAGAACAGACTCAACTGAAAAAGCTGAAACTTACAGAAAGTCTGAAGAAGAGACATTACCAAGGAACCGAGAGGAGAAGTGGGCGCAGAAATGAAACCATTGTTGAAGCGTTTGTGACTGCACCTGTATTTATTTTATTTTCCTAAAGTTAAATGCCATTTTACATTCATGCTGGTTAATAAGAAAATACAACCACCATAAAATATTGTTGTAATGTTAAACTTACTTTGTGTATCAGGCATTGTGTCTGCCTTCACCTCAATCTCTCTCATCCCTCCCTGTCCCCCTCCCCTCCTCCTGTCTTTCCCGCTCCTCCTCTCCCTTGTCCCCTGTCTCTCCTCACCTTATCTACCTTTCTCCCCTCCCCCTCCCCCTCTCTCCCTCGCTCTCTCCTCTCCCCTATTGTGCTCTCTACTCCCCTCCCCCATACCTCCTCTACCAAACTCCTTCCTCATTCCCTCTCCTCTCTCCTCTTACCCTTTCCCCTCTCCCCTCCTCTCTCCCCTGTTCCGCCTCCTCTCTCCTCGACCCCATCTCCTCCACCTCTCTCCTCCTCCTCCTCTTTCTCCCCTCTCCTCTCTCCCCTCCCCCCTCTCCCCTCTCTGCTCCTCCAGGAGAAGGAGGAGGATGGGTTGTATGAAATCTAAGATGAGCGAGAGTCTTAGCCAGGGGAAGGGCGATCTCCCTCCGCCCGCCCACAGCTTCCCGGTCTACGTCCGCGACCCCACCTTAAACATAAATAACACTGGAGTAAGTAGCAACGCACCAGAAGGTCGCAAGCAACAACTCTAGCTTCTGTTTCAGTCAGCGGCCGCTTTGAATCTGTGATTCAGGCGGATTACAACACTGAATTACACTGCTATACTATAACAAATGAGGTTTTTCATTTCCACGGCAATGCTATGACAAAGTTAGGCTGTGTGTGTGTGTGTGTGTGTGTGTGTGTGTGTGTGTGTGTGTGTGTGTGTGTGTGTGTGTGTGTGTGTGTGTGTGTGTGAGTGAGTGAGAGTGTGTTCGTACACCATTTCTAATTGCATCCTCTTGATCTCTCTACGTTTAGAAGCCACCAGAGCTTCTTCCCGGGCAGCTTTTTCAGAAGATGGAGGGTATGGCGTAGACACAGATTACATAATGTCAAGCATCACTCATAACACCTTTTTAATATTGCTTTTAACATCAAACTCTCCTCACCTCTCTCTTCAGGAACTGCTTGCTTTTAAATGTTTCAAGTTGACATTTATAGATATTATTTTTAGACTTGTATGTTTAGATTAGATTAGATTACACTTTGTTAATCCCCCGGAGGGGAAATTCTTGTGTTACAGCACAGCAGCAGTCAAAGAAGAGATACAAGATATAATACAATACAATACAAAGTAGTGCTAAAGTAATGCTAAGGAAATGCTCAAATAAATACTAAAGTAAATTCTAAAGTAAGGACAAACCGAACAAACAGTATAAACAGTATAAACAGTATAAACAGTATAAACAGTATAAATTATAAAGTGGCCCAGTGACAGTACAATTCACAGTATATAAAGTGTGTAAATGCAATGTGAAAAAGTGGCCCAGAGATCAAATATATATATATATATATATATATATATATATATATATATATATATATATATATATATATATATATATATATATATATATATATATATATATATATATATATATATATACACATACATACATACATACATACATACATATATACATACATACACATACATACCTATATACATATAAATATATACACACATATACACATACATACATAAACATACACACACATACACACATATACACATACATACATAAACATACACACACATACACATACATGGGGGGGGGGGGGGGGGGGGGGCGCTGTTGTACAGCCTAATGGCTGCCGGCACAAAGGAGCGCCTGAAGCACTCTGTCTTGCCCTTTAATGTCTCATTGTGTCTTACGTGTCTTTGAGTAATTACAAAAGCCCTATATAAACACAACTATTATTGTTAGACTCTTTTACTAAAAAGAAAGCGCAAATACATTGTAAAAACATGAATTCACGGATCAGTAGTAAGTTTGTCCCGATGCGGAGCTGTTGCTCTGTATGTTTCTAAGTCTATCTATTATCCATTATGATCCATGTGTGTTCTGAATCTCAGAGCAGGGGAACACCAGTAAGGTGGTGGTAGCGCTGTACCCCTATGAGGCCATCCACCCAGATGACCTGGGCTTCAAGAAGGGAGAGACCATGATGGTACTGGAGGAGTGAGTACCCACAACGCTATTATTGCACACTCTTATATTCTCACGCATTGGGGGGAAATTGTGAACGCAGGCAGTTTTGATGAAACTGCTAACATAAAAACAGGTAGTGAGAAACCACTTCCAAAAAGTATGGCACGGCTTTGTTCAATACTCGATTTTTATTGGTCGATTAAGGAATTCTAATGTCTGTTATTTCCTGAAAGCAGAACGCTGCAATGAATAAGAAACAGTTGCTATGGGATCAGTTCTCCAACCATAGAATCTAACGGATGTAATCATTTACATCTGGTCATCATTTTTTAATCAATAGAATAATTGTTGTTGTTATACTTTGTGTCAAATTATTGACTTCTTTAGTAAGTAGCCGTGTAATAAGCAAAAGTCCTGCATCAATCTGTGGTTTATTTCGCACTAATGATCGGTTAGCTGTACAGTATACCTTACATAACCAAGGTCAAAATAACAAATGTGTCTCAACATAAAACATACCAGCAGATCATTAATATGAGTTATAATTTCTTATGTGATATTTATCCATATTAGACGTATTTAATCTATTCATTATAACTACATAAAAAAATCATACTTAAAGATAATGAATCCCTTTCATTTCCCCCCTATTAGTAAAATGGAATATACTCTACCATACCAATAAAGCAAATTATCAAAACACATCAGAGGTGGACTCAAATAAAGATAAAAATATGTTAAATGAAACCAAATCATCGCGTTATCATTCTATGAACTGGTTTGTGTAGGTGCATTATGTATATTGAATTGAATAAGTATTCATTCATTTTGTATTTAATTATGTTCTTCATAATCTAACGCCATAGGACAAACAAGCGTCAGGGGAACGCTGCAACACCAACAGTCACACGAACAAACACAATACAAAAACGATCAAGCAAAGTAAACAATACAAAAAGAATAAAGATAAAATTCAAGTGAGGGATAACAGAAATGCGTTATTTACTTCTAAGTATGTTGTTAAAGGTTATCAAGATGTGCATTAAGCATCAGAAAATGGTGCAACCTAACTTCAGTCCATCTATTTCCTTCTATTCCTTGAACCTGTAACTACCAACATAATAACTAACATTCCAATGCTCCTAAAATGGCGGTGGTCATTGCAATGTTACGTCGCGATTTACAGGCCCTATAGAACACACGTAACCGCGAGCGATGGGGACGAGAGATGTAGCTGACCACTGTGTTGTTCCAGGTGTGGTGAATGGTGGAGGGCCAAATCCATGAGCAGCAATAGAGAAGGGTTCATCCCTTCCAACTACGTGGCGCAGGACAACACCATGGAGACCGAGGAGTAAGAGCCTATTCAGCCTATTCAACGCTTTTATTGTGAAATACTTTGACCTACAACACCTTTGTTTTGAAGGAGTCTGGTCTGTTTACGTCAGGGACTATTTGATATCCACAAGCTCTTCTGAAAGGCTGTGAGAGCCAGTGAGAATGTGCCCAATCCTATTCAACTTTCATTTTGTCTAACCTTTCAATATTTGTATTTATTGTGGGATTCAAAGCCCCCCATATACCTGCAGTGTGTTTGTGAGCATCCATGAGCAAGACGCCCTAACCTGCGCCTTAATCAGAACTATCTAAAAAACATATTTATAATCATCATTCACTGTAAGTCGCTTTGGATTTCAGTATCAGTAGTAGTATTAGTATTCAGTAAGTGACTGAATAGTGAATAAAACGACCTCTTAAGGTGCTTGCTCCAACAAAACACCAGCGACCACAGCATGGGGTCGGTGTGCTGCACCCGTTGGGTGCTGATGGTAGTGAACAGGGTGCTGATGGTGGTGAACAGGCTGCTGATGGTGGTGAACAGGCTGCTGATGGTAGTGAACAGGGTGCTGATGGTGGTGAACAGGGTGCTGATGGTAGTGAACAGGCTGCTGATGGTGGTGAACATGGTGCTGATGGTGGTGAACAGGCTGCTGATGGTGGTGAACATGGTGCTGATGGTAGTGAACAGGCTGCTGATGGTAGTGAACAGGGTGCTGATGGTGGTGAACAGGGTGCTGATGGTGGTGAACAGGGTGCTGATGGTAGTGAACAGGGTGCTGATGGTAGTGAACAGGGTGCTGATGCTGGTCTCTTACAGGTGGTTCTTTAAGGGCATCAGTCGAAAGGACGCAGAGAGACAGCTGCTGGGTCCTGCCAACCGACCAGGCTCCTATCTCATCCGGGAGAGCGAAACCGTAAAAGGTATGGAGATAGCGAGATAGAGAGATAATGTTGTGGACAGTAGCAATATTTGACTAAAGACCAAAACGCTGTGTGTGTGCATGCCTGTGTGTGCATACGAGTGTGTGCATGCGTGCGTGTGTGCGTGCTTGCGTGCTTGCCAGCATGTGTGTTTCTAACTCTTTCTCTGATACAGGAAGTTACTCGCTCTCCGTCAGGGATATGGACCCCCAGGGCATGGACCTAGTGAAGCACTTCAAAATAAGAGCGCTGGACAACGGTGGCTGCTACATCTCACCCAAGATCACCTTCCCTGACATCGGCAGCATGGTCCGACATTACGAGAGTGGGTAGAAGGTTATGAGCATGAATATATAATGTATACAATATGTACATTTTCACCCCGCCTTGTCAAACCTTCTACATGTACATTTTTCCAATATTTTTTATTTGTGTGTATGTAAATACACATTATATTTGTATATAGCCTTGTCTATTACCTAGGTGTCATGCGTGTGCTTCTATACCTGTGTGTTTGGAGTGATCACTTCAATGTCTTGTGTGCGTGTAAGCATCGACGCGCCTAACACCATTTCTCTGACACCACACTGCTACGCAGCGGAGGTTTCGAACCGGCAACCCAAGGATTAGAAGCGAACGTTCGCCAACCTGAGTCGATAGTGTGATAATATTCTGAAAAAGCCATTGGCAGTGAAGTTTTAGGACTGTGAACGATTAGTCGGAACAAAATGTATCAAATGAACATGTAGACAATTTAATCGTTTTATCAAATACAAATACAGAGGACAAATACCAAAGATTTGCTTACCGAAATTCACATTCAAATATTTGGTTCATGGATCATCATAAAATAAATACTTTGGATGTTTTTCTTGGCTGCTTGTCAGAGAAAGCAAGCACATTCACAACTTCACTTAAAGCTCTTGTAACTTGTGATAGGCATTTGATATTATTTATCATCATCATCATTCTTTATTTATTGACATTTTATAAACTTAATGATGAATCAGTTAATCAGAAATTTGAAGTTTGAATAATCGAAGATGAAAATAATCATTAGTTGCAGCCCTAGCACCCCGTGCACGTCCGTGCATGTGTGGGTGCGTGCGTGCGTGCGTGCGTGCGTGTGCAAGTCCTCACCTCCTCTCCGCTGCTCCTCCAGAACAAGCTGAGGGGCTGTGCGGGCGCAAGCTGCATCCGTGCGAGAAGCCCAAAGCCCAGAAGCCGTGGGACAAGGACGCCTGGGAGATCTCCAAGACGTCCATCAAGATGGTGAAGAAGCTGGGAGCCGGACAGTTTGGAGATGTCTGGATGGGTGAGGAGGCAGTACACACATCATACAACGATATGGTATCACTTCGGTTTGTGATATCGTATACAGATGACTTCATCTCATACATATAACGTTAAAGTGATGGACAACAGGATTTAAAAACATAAAATAACCTGAACATAATCACAAAGGGATGTGGCCACCTCACACCTACCGAATAACTTGACAGGAAATTGTCAAAAAGTATATTAATATACATCTCAGAGCTTATAAACGCAGTCTTGTAATCGCGTGATCCATGGCTTGGGTAGTTGCACTTCTGAGGAATGTTCTGCTATGTTATTATATCATCTGATTTAAGTGGGTGCAGTGACGGAATGGGCATACAAAAAGAAGATAAAAGAAAATACCATTGCAAAACAGTGAATGAACAAATGAAAACCACAAACAGTGCATCCCCAACACTCTGAGATGGAGGCGAATACAAGGTGTATTGTTGTGTGTGTTTAACGTGGAAGTGTGTGTGGGCGGAGTGAGGTCTCAGGTTTCTCTTGTTTTGATGGAGAGGAAATGAGACCAATGTGACTATGAGATTTGCATTCTGAGTTACCAGCAGTCTCTCAAGCGCACTTAAACACACAAACACACACACACACACACACACACACACACACTAACATGCATAGACACAAATAAACACACACACACACACTAACATGGCAGACACGCATAGACACACAGACACAAATAAACACACACACACACTAACATGCATAGACACAAATAAACACACACACACACTAACATGGCAGACACGCATAGACACACAGACACAAATAAACACACACACACACACACACACACACACACACACACACACACACACACACACACACACACTTATCCACGAATGCCTTATTAGGACTGGCCAATGAGAAGACTGTATCCTCATATTACAGGCTCACTGCCAAACAGTTGCCACCGGCGACCTCTAATCTCTGTTTGCTTTCTGTTCTCTGTTCTTCCTCACGCAACATCTCTCCGTATCTCATATCATTGAACGTTATCTCTGTGTTGTTTTAAATGTACAGCGGTGACACTGTAGATATCACATGAAACAAAAACACAATGTCTATTGTCGATATGCTCCCACAGTTAGCTCAGTGAGTAGCCAAATATGTCCCGTGGTAATAATGAATACATTCGCCTACATCGCGGTTCACCTTGAGCCACTACTATGATAAAGTGTGCTGTTGCTGATTTTCTTAGAGGCAGCTCATCCCCCAGAGATGTGATGTGTGTTGGTGTTTGTTTTGTGTTCTTTCAAGCTTAAACAACAAACACATGCTTACTTCCTGCTGTTATACATTCTTACTTCCTGCTGTTCAGTTCTGCCTGGCTTGCCCAAGTCATGACTCTCTTTGTTATGTCCTGTTGCCTACAGAGCTGTGCTACAACTGTTGCCATTAAAGTCTACTGAAGAATAAACTGTAGATGAACCCCCAGCTTTAATGAGAACATTCATCCATTCATTCATCTGCCCAAACACCCACTCATCCATCCACCCAGTCGTCCAGCCATTCAAACACCGCCTCACGCAACTACCCATCCACCTACCAAACCATCCATTTATCTATTATCCACCCAATTATGCATTCATACATTCATCTAACAACCATTCCACCCCACCATTCATCTGCTAATACATTCAGCTGTCCATTCTTATATCTATATTTCCATCCATCCATCCACCCTACCACCAATCCATCCATCCAACCACTCCCACAACCAATTGTCCAACCATCCTTTCATCTACCCATTCACTCACCCATCCATTCATCCATCCACCCACCTATCATCCATCCATCCATCCATCCTACTTTTACATTTAATAAGCTGTTGCTGATTCATCCATCCATCCATCCATCCATCCATCATCCAGCTAACCCACCACCCCTCCACCCCTCCAGCGTACTACAACAACGTGACCAAGGTGGCGGTGAAGACCCTGAAGCCGGGCACCATGTCTGTGGAGGCCTTCATCGAGGAAGCCAACTTGATGAAGACCCTGCAGCACGACCGCCTGGTCCGGCTGCACGCCGTGGTCACCAAGACCCCGCCCATCTACATCATCACCGAGTACATGGCCAATGGTGAGCAAGCAGAAGAAATGGACAGAAATATGAATATATATGCGCGAGATAGGTGTACACACACACACACGCGCACAGTTGCACTCAGTCACAGTATGTACGTTCCCCATACTCGCACATGTGAATTCACACACTCAGAGCTGTACACACACGCAACCTCAAACACACACACACACACACACACACAATTGCATGCTCAGACACACTTGCATGAAACCGCACGCGCACACAGCACATAATCAATCATCCCACCATCAAATCAGGGCAGTTTGTGGTTACCACTCTGCTAAAAGGGTCAGCGGTCTGAATACACGGTCAAAAAAACCAAACTGATAGCAGCTGATAAGAGACCTGTTCACTGCACAACAATTGAAACACAAACTAATTTGAAAGAATAGGCTACCCAAAAACCTTTGTATTCATTTTCCCTCTTTCCCTCGTCTCTCTTCTTCAGGCAGTCTCCTTGACTTCCTGAAGAGCAGCGCAGGGTGTAACCTGCAACTTCCAAAACTCATCGACTTCTCAGCACAGGTGATTTCCTCACTTAGCGTCCACCGGGCTTACATAAAGGATAAACCACCATGGGGTGTCCCGTTATTGCAAAGTAATGTACCACGGGGGCGGTGATGTGGCCAAGGCTGCTTCCCACCACTGAAGTAGAACTATATTAATCTCCAATAACGGGACGCCCTGGAGTGCTTTATTTCCACTTTTACCACAGGATTCGACAATGCTCAGATAGTAGTAGTTCATCTTTAATGTATGACTTTTGTGTATAATGTTGCATTTGTAGCGGAACTGTTAAAAGGTGTGTGTGTGCCATCATTGAAAAAGAATGCACGCCCTTGGAAAAATGTTGACCAATCAGGACCATGTATTACACAAAGCAACATACAATTTAAAACAAATCATAATTTTTTCACCAAGCGATGTAGTTCCTCAAGACACAAAATTGTTGCCAAGCAACACAGGCTAGTATACATGAACACTAATAATTAATTGTTATGCAGTCACAGGTGTGTGTTTATAGAGTAGGCTATTTTACAACGGTTTTGAGCTATCAGAACTATCCATTTTATAACTCTCATTAAAAAACACAACCCTACAATCACTTGTGTGGCTTTTCCCGCATTGTTGGGAAACAGTTCAGTCACTTATTTCCCACAGAAACTGAACGTGGCAGACTAACAAAAACTAAAGGAACAACGTTTCCTTGAATTGTAAATTATTTACTTTCAAGATGTGATTTCGGAAGTTCCCGTATCTACGTCACTAGGAGGAAGCGAATGTGTTCTACATTGGCTCATACTTCCTTGTTAAATGTTCACACTCTAAAACCACTTACACCACCAAGGCGGCTGAGTGGCTGTGTTCACAAGAAACGCAACGTTATCTTCCAAATCATTGTAACCATTTTTACAAATAGGTCAACAATGAAGAATGTTACAGGATGGGTAGCAACAAAGATGTTCTAATAAGGTGATACACCTAAATATGTGCATACACCAAAGGGCGCCATTGAGCTTGGACAGTGTAGAAGTGAATAAGAGTCAATTGAGGATCAAATCAACGTTAGAGGAGGTCGTCATTCTTTTAATCGTACCGTCGTGGTCATTTTCTGACGGCGGAGAAGAAGACACACTTTTTCATGGCAGTGCATTCGTTAAATCGTAGGCGTGATAATGGCTATTTTTAGAAAATGTCCTCATGCATATTCATTAGCGGTGGGCGATACTGCAGAATTTGGTTTTGATCTGATACCAAGTAATACAGGACCAGAATTGCCAATATCGATATTGATACTTTTTAGTATTCAAAGCGGCATATGCATTTTCATGTAGGGGAGAGCAGTGTGCCATGATTTGTGAAGTGAATGCATCATCAAAACGCTCAATCAGAACACATTTTCATGACCACTGAATGATATGCCAAAGGTTAGCAATCATTGTAAGGCGAGTGGTAGAATTGCTACCTGCCACCTGTGAGACCCGGGTTTTTCTGTGTGTAAGATGAGAGTGGTGGGTATGCTTCTTAAGATGTAAACCACAGTCAATATAACAAATCGGACATGTTGAGGCTTCAGTGAGAAATGGAGACAAATGGAGTTACAACGTTTCCCCCTGAACTGAACACAACGTTCTGGAGGGGAAATTGTAGCAGGAATGCAGAGGTGTTTCATTGTGTGGCATTAGAGCATCCGCAAAGACAAAGTATTTTATAGTTTTATCACCCCAAACATTTGTGGGGTTGTGGGTCAATAATTTAGGCAGCTGCAGTACCCTAGTGGACCACTAGTTTGTTAAGAATCCCCTGCTTTAGGGTACTTGGAGGGTGTCGTATAAAGCGGGCCTGCGAAACCCTTTGAAATTGTGACTCGTGTGTTACGAGTTGAAGATTGCGGAGGGCATGGCGTACATCGAGAAGAGGAACTACATCCACCGGGACCTGAGAGCGGCCAACGTCCTGGTCTCCGACAGTCTGCTCTGCAAGATCGCCGACTTCGGCCTGGCCCGGGTCATCGAGGATGACCAGTACACCGCCAGAGAAGGTGGGGGTGTGAGTGAGTGAGTGAGTGAGTGAGTGAGTGTTCCTATGTTTCATGATGATATAAGCAGTTCTTTTTGCAGCAATGTTTATTTCCATGGTACTAACGCGTTGCAAAATTAAAGTTGTGTAACATCTGCTTCCTCAAAACATATTCTTTTTCATTAAATTTGCTTCACAAAGTATATTTTCAGACATAATGTAACAGTGGAAAGGCCGCTTCGAAAATCAGATCTATAGTGTGTGTGTGTGTGTGTGTGTGTGTGTGTGTGTGTGTGTGTGTGTGTGTGTGTGTGTGTGTGTGTGTGTGTGTGTGTGTGTGTGTGTGTGTGTGTGTGTGTGTGTGTGTGTGTGTGCTACAGGGGCTAAGTTTCCCATCAAGTGGACTGCTCCAGAAGCCATCAACTATGGCTGCTTCACCATCAAGTCAGACATGTGGTCCTTCGGAGTTCTGCTGTATGAGATCATCACCTTAGGAAAGGTCCCCTATCCAGGTCTGTATCACACTACAGCCCCCACAATCCTGTAAAACTACAACCCCCACAATCCTACGGTATAAAATAAACACTACTAATCCAACAATCATATAAAACCACAACTCCCAGAATCCCACAATTTGCTTGAGTAGTAGGCGTAATAGTAACAAAGTCCAAAGTACTAGTTGTAGTCTAGTTGTAGAATAAAGTGAAGGCCTACTAGTACTGCTGGGGGTAGTAGTCAAGCTTTAGAAGTAGTAATAGGTTAACTGTACACAATTAAAAGGTGATATGTTACGTCCATCAAATATTAGTATTTCTTACAGCTTGTCTGCCCTCTAGTGGCTGTACAAAGAAAATCGTGATCACGATTTCTTTGGAATTAGAGCACTCATCCTCAATTTAACATGCATTTAGGGTCACACTATGTCTTTGTGGAGTCTTACTTGTTTTAGACATTAAGTGAACTAATGCGTCCCAATATCAAGTACATTTCTGATTTTTTTTTCTACTTATATCCTTCAAAAAAGGCATGAACAAGAGCGAGGTGATATCGTCTATACAGCGTGGCTACCGGATGCCTCAGCCCTCAGGCTGCCCCGCGGAGCTCTACGACATCATGATGTCGTGCTGGAAGAACAAGCCCGACGACCGGCCCACCTTCGACTATATGCAGAGTGTCCTGGACGACTTCTACACTGCCACCGAGGCGCAGTACCAACATCAGCCTTAAAGGGCGGCAGGGAGACAGAGAGAGAGCGCGAAAGACAGTGGGAGCGAGAAAGGAAGAGAGAGACAGAAAGAAAAGGGGAGAGATACGGGGGTGGGGATAGGATGAGAGAGAGAGAGAGAGAGAGAGAGAGAGAGAGAGAGAGAGAGAGAGAGAGAGAATTTTTAAACCGCTTTGGAAATTCATATCGCCAATAAAGCTCATTTAAATTTGAGTGAGTGAGTGAGTGAGAGAGTGAGAGAGAGAGAGAACACGTAGTCAATAAGTGTAGCACTAGAAACAGGATAGAACTCGATGGATGGTCAGCAGAGAAAGTTCAGACAGGGGGATGCACTAAGATTCGTTGAGGTCAGGGCAGAGACGGACAGGTTTAATGTACAAAGGCAGTTGGTGAAACACGATAAAGACTTTAGAAAAAATAAGTGGGACACTTCACATGGTGTTCTGTCAGTCATATACTGCATTGCAATAATTATTTAAGCTAAAATAGGATTATATAAGAGAGTCAATGGTAAATAAATCTTTTTTTTCACATGCTTTATTTAAAAAACTTCATATTGAAGTATGTATAGTGTTACATGCGGATTGTTAAAGATGTTCTGTTCTTTTTTGTTTTTTTGTTTGATTTATTAATGTCAATCATCAATGGTCATGTTTCCTGCATGTTTTAAGTACAAAGAAAATGATGTATTTACTTATCGAGAAATTATGTGATATTTAACAGAGCATTAAATACATGTATAGTTTTTATGATGTGATACATGGAACTATTGTAAATATAAATAAGTAAATATAAATAAATATATGGCGTTATTTGTGATTTAGCTTGTATTTTTCTCTTTCCATATAGTATTTAGAGCCTATATAACTATAACTATACCTATTTAACTGTTTTGACTATGTATCCACATAAACTTCTAATTGATTCAGGTACATGTCATAAAGGGGCATGTGGGGTTAAGCATCTTGCTCAGGTATTGGACATTGGGTATCGAACCAAAAACCTGTAGGTTCTACTTTGGACACTACACTGTCCTGTTTTTACTACTTTTTACTATGCTGTTTCGCCTAATGTATGACCTTCCAAATTGCTTAATTGTAGTTGCATTGAGTGTGCTGAAGCCATTGAAAACCATCCAGCTTTTATTTCTTCGGACAGTATTTTATTTTGAAATCTATCCCGCGTTTCCACCACATGTCACATGACCTTAGCCAACATGGCCGCGGCCGGGTGGCGCAGGGCTGTAGTAGCGACTGGAGTGTTGTGTAAGTGAGTCTGAATGACACCAGGCTGCAAGCGACATCCCGAGCAGGAAGACGTCGTCTCTGAACCCAGTCCGTTCTGTTAAGTTATCCTTTTAACCATGAGCAAGGACGAGCTAATACTGTGAGTATGTTTACCGCAGAGGCACGCATATTATTTCTTACTATTTCAACAGGATAAGAGACTGGCGAGCACAAAATGAGGACATTATTAAAACATGTGGAAGCCTGATCGTTGGTTGTATAGTACGGATTGGATAGGCTACATTTTCTCAATTTCTGCAGGTGTTTTAGCATCTCTGCTTTTTGTAAGCTCGATACTGGTTCCCATAGCTCCATGGGTGAACCAGCGCACTATGGTACTGGGCTACATAGGGATCCCATGCAATGTGCGACAGCCTTTTAACTTCATGATTTACCTTTTCCTTTCCTGGTTCGGAGCGCGTCATGGGAGGGATGTTACGATCAAACGATTAAATCCACCGAATAGACCGTCCGTGTAAATAGTTTGCTCAACATTTAACTTCAAATAGGGGATTCCCTGCATTTCTTCGCCCCTCGGTACAGAAACGTCGACACACCTGGCCAGGTGTTCCACATCAAGTAACCCGGGCCAATGACCGCAGCCGTGATGGGTGGCAATACTTTGGTCTTCAAATACCGATATAATAATAATAATGATGAATCAAATATGCATTGCAACACATTATTGTTGAGTTGATTGCATTACACTCATATATATGAGTATAATGCTGTTGTTTTGGCCCTTAATGTAACAGTAGTTTACTTAAATATGCGTTATACAAAATAGAGATTTGAACCTTTGTTGATCGTGCCCAAGAAAAGAGGCAAAATAGCAGGTAAAAATGTGATGAAACATGTTTGTCCTGCTGCTGGTGTCTGGGTTATTTTAACGGTTGTAGCTCTGCCAGTAAGAGATAAGAGAGGGAGGGGTATCTGTCCTCTTCAGTTGGTGTGTATAATGGTGGGCGGGAAAGAAATGTTGTGATTCGATAAGAGAATGGGTGTATTGTATTTGAAGATCTGAAAAACACTACAAATTATAGTTACTTTTTCTTTAACAATACTTCATTTGAGGTGAGTGACTTACTTATACATCTATTAAAAAAAAAATCCTCAAGCAACTGTAAAGTTTCTTCGGCTGTAGCTGGTTTAAAAATGTCCCATTTCCTGAGTTCTTCAACCTATCAGGGCAGCGGATACCTTGGTGCTGTTGCATGCGCCTGGGTTCCCACCTACCGTAGTTCTAGTGGCTGAACAACGTGCCGTATCGCACGGCTGTGTTCCTCTTCCAGACCCAAAGACTTCCCGGAGCTGAAGAACGACACGTTCCTGCGGGCGGCGCGGGGAGAACAGACCCAGCATGTCCCCGTGTGGTGCATGAGACAGGCTGGCCGCTACCTGCCAGGTACACACACACACACACACACACACACACACACACACACACACACACACACACACACACACACACACACACACACACACACACACACACACACACACACACACACAGAGGCTGGCCGCTACCTGCCAGGTACACACACACACGCTGGCCGCTACCTGCCAGGTACACACACACACACACACACACAGAGGCTGGCCGCTACCTGCCAGGTACACACACACACACACGCTGGCCGCTACCTGCCAGGTACACACACACACACAGGCTGGCCGCTACCTGCCAGGTACACACACACACACACGCTGGCCGCTACCTGCCAGGTACACACACACACACACGCTGGCCGCTACCTGCCAGGTACAGACAGACATACCGACAGAGACAGACAGACCATCATGAAAGGGCGACGGACGGACTTTCTTTCAAGTCAATACTACACATCAGCTTGAAGTAACAATGCTGTAGGAGTCACTTGTTATACACAAGTAATCTAGTTATACAGTAATGTAGTTCATCTAAATCTTTAAATTTATATTTAAAAGATTTCCCTCATCATAGCGTGACATCAGGCTCTCTGTGTCCCATGTGTTTATGTATTTATTTGTGCGTGTGTAGAGTTCCGGGAATTCCGGGCAGGGAAGGACTTCTTCGATACGTGCCGCTCACCAGAGGCCTGCTGTGAACTCACTCTTCAGGTTCGACCGCCATTTCACTTTTCTTTCTTTACATATGAATATATTAATACTGTTTATTATTCTTTCATTTAGAAATCTCTTTACCCAAAACAACGTTTTCATTCAGTTGTTCAATACAATTGAAATCCCCTCATCATAATGTTTACCTTCTTTCATGAACATCCATGGCTCTGTGGATTCGTACTTCGTACTTAATTCTTACTGTGGCTTGGTACTTAGTACTTAATTCTTACTGTGGCTTGGTACTTCGTACTTAATTCTTACTGTGGCTTGGTACTTCGTACTTAATTCTTACTGTGGCTTCGTACTTCATACATAATTCTTACTGGAGTGTTTTCTTTCTTAATCTAGCCTCTCAGACGTTTTGACTTCGATGTATCCATCATCTTCTCAGACATCCTGGTTGTACCGCAGGTGACGTAAATACTAAAACATCCATTTGTTAGTCAGTACAACGTGTACCTTGTGGTTTATGTCATAAAAATGCTTTCTCATTGTAATGTGTCCCTCAGGGTTCTATCTTGGAGTCCCTTCATTTCTTCAAATCGCCTCACTATTTGTGTATTAAATATCGGCTATGTATTAAATATTCAAGGCTAAAGTATATCCTAAATATAGACTTACAAATATAGAATACAGACATGCCAAATATTATAGAAATATATTTTTAGTTTGGATATGCGTTTACGTTTGTGTATATTTTTGGTTTCAGTAAAAGGTTGCTATTACAGCGTATCTAGTTTGTTACTTTTGTTTACCTTTTCTGTTTTTGCTCCTGTTTGTTTTACCTTCCATCCATCCGTGGTCCTCCACCAGGCCATGGGAATGGAGGTGCAGATGGTGCCCGGGAAGGGCCCCACCTTCCCGGATCCCCTGAAGGACCCAGAGGACCTCCAGCGGCTGAAGACCAAGGTGGACGTCAAGAAGGAGCTGGACTACGTCTTCAAGGCCATCACCCTGACCCGACACAAGATCGAGGGCAAGGTGCCGCTCATCGGATTCACTGGAGCACCGGTGAGGCTCGCCTGAGACAGACAGACAGACAGACAGACAGACACACACACACACACACACTCGTGCATACAAACATAGAAGAGGAACTCGTTAATGTATACATTTTTAGCTTATAAAAACAAAAAAACGTCCGGTAGGTTTTAAGACCAGATTCTCTCTCTCCCTCCCTCCCTCCCTCCCTCCCTCCAGTGGACCCTGATGTCCTACATGATCGAGGGCTCCGGCTCTAAGACCCACTCCAAGGCCAAGAGCTGGCTCTACCGCCACCCGGAGGCCAGCCACATGCTGCTCAAGATGCTCACCGACATCATTGTGGACTACCTGCTGGGCCAGGTGGCCGCGGGCGCACAGGTGAGTCGAGCCACGCCCCCTGCCTCCCTGAAATTGAAATATAATCTTGTTTATCAAGGGAAAGAATCAAGTATGTGACACAAAAAACGGACGCACAGCAAGCAGTAAGGACTAGGTGTAAAATGAGATTGAAACAGTACAGTAGCCCATACATTTAAATCAAGCTAACAATAAGGTTAACCTTATTAACCTTAACAATAAGGTTAACAATAAGAGTTATTTAAAAGTAAGTAATGAAGCAATGCCGTAACAATACAGTAGCCCAAACATTCCTACTACTCATTCAGAACCTATAGGCATCCTTGAGCAAAATGCGTAACCTCTACCTGCTCCTTACCGAACGGACTCACACAATTAACATTTCTCCTCACGCCCCAGGCCCTGCAGGTGTTTGAGAGCCACGCTGGGATCCTGGGGCCGACGGAGTTCAAGGACTTCTCTCTGCCCTACCTGAGAGACATCGCCCGCAGGGTTAAGGACCAGCTGAAGGAGACGGGGCAGGACGTACCCATGGTGAGAGTCAACTCACTCAGAGTCAACTGTGCATTGTCCCTCACCTGGTCACATTAGTTTGTATGAACAGAATGTCCATGTTGTAGTGCTTTTTGGGGGGTTTCACAAACTCGTATGTTGCATTGAATAAAGGTATCTGCTAAATTCATGAAAACATGTTTGTGAACGATACTGTTGTAATACTAGCTGTCCACCAGCAGAGGGAGCCACTTTATTAAGAATTACTTTTGTGTGTGTGTCAGATTGTGTTTGCCAAAGATGCTCACTACGGGCTGGAGGACTTGTCTCAGTCCTACTATGAGGTTGTTAGTCTGGACTGGACCATTGACCCGCAGTTGGCACGGTAACAAATACACACATACACTGGAAGACATTCAGCAATAATACCCAACTGTCTCCACCTATTGTCTATGACTCATTATCATATCTACATAAGACTTACTAATCCTTGCTTGCTAAAAGCATCTTCCTATCTTGTAATGTGTGCACATGATTACAATTAATATACACACAGTGATCTATGTCAGTGTCTGGTTGTTTGCCAAATATGTGCTTGATTTAAATGCAACTGAAACTGGTGGTGTCAGTTGAACAATTGCACTTTGTTAGTTCTTACACATTTGTATGTAAGAACATGAGGAAATGAGAAGGTATGTTGTGCAAAAAAACGAACATTCACATTCACTAACATCAGTAAGAAAACCATTTGGCTCGAACAGGTCAATGCTAACCCTCACTGCTAACCCCGTAATGTGAACAGCTAGCATTGTTCTCGTTTGGCTAATCCTTGAAATACACATTACAGTTTCACCACCAACTGTCACTGGGTCTTGTGTTTTCAGCGAGCGGACCGGAGGAAAGGTTAGCCTACAGGGCAACATGGATCCATGTGCACTCTATGCTCCCAAGGTAAACAGAAGAGATAACTCTCTATCCTTCTAACAATGAAAGCCCCTAAAATAGATAGCTGTTATGGATGAGACAGACAGGCAGATCTTCAAAGGGAATACAATTTCCAATCCCAAGATATACATACTATAATTTAGACCCAGGATTCATAGTTTACCGTACAGGAATACCTGTTTGTTGTTAGTTTATTGCCATGATAGGTAACCTCTAACCTAACCTGAATGACAGTATTTATGTTTGACTGCTATTTAATCATTTAGCAGATGTTTTTATCCCAAGCGACTTACAGTGAATTTGAATATAATATTGAAGATACAAGGTCATTAATGAGCAGGTAGGAGCTAGGCCACGGCAAGGGTGCAGTTAATGGGTAGACTGGGCATTGCG
>JACYXH010000420.1:162500-167500 GCA_026745465.1 Lota lota | reverse complement strand
TAACATGTGTTGATTTAGTAATGAGCATTGTTATATAGCATTAGCATAGGGGTTAGGGTAAATTAACCAATCTTACATATTGCAACTATAACCCTAACACTTTTTAATAATGTATAAATGAAAACCTTAGTTAACACCATTACCTTTGTTAACATCAAATTCAAAACAACTTTATTAATCCCACTGGGGGTAGTTACAAGCAGCTTGTACACATAGAACCACAGTAACGTACAACAACATGAACACCATTAGTAAATGATTACTAGACCATTAGTTAACTGTTGATTAACTCGTACATGATGCTTATTGCTACATTAACTAATGTTAATTAATGGTTAATTAATGTACCCCTCTTGTCAAGTGTTACAAATGAACTAAAATTTGTGTTTCTGAATGGGAAATCATGCTTGTCTTTGTCTAGTCGTGCGTTATTCAGCCCCAGTTCCGGTCAACAGTGGATAAAGTGCTGAATTCAGGCATTGTTTACTCCCAGCAAAGTGAGAGCTGGTACTTTCAGTACAGCACAGTGAAGAAGTGCAAACATACAACAACCTACACACACGGGGCCAATCAGTTACAGCGTGTTAACACAACCAGGAACAACAGGTCATGGTTTCTGTCTACAGACGCAATGCACCATGGGACGGCCTCTACAAACAAGCACAGTGAGAGAGAGAGAGATAATCTTATGGGAAATAAATCACAGATGGGCTGTGTCGTTTTGTTTGGGATAGGGAGCAGGCCAATTCCCCTAAGTGTGTATCTATGCGTGTGTGTTCTTCTTCATACTTGTAAGGTATCATATGAGTCTATGGGCCTACTTATGTAGCCTCATCCACACGCACACGCACACACACACACACACACACACACACACACACACACACACACACACACACACACACACACACACACACACACTAAGTAGGAGGTAACGATTTGCAACATGAGCTTTTACTTTTCCATCTGGTCAGATAAGACAAATAAGCTAATTTACCACAAACCCCCACACACACTGATACACACCTTCACACACAGACATACACACAATCATCCGACCACTCCATTCCTTGCTGTGTGGCTACAGTTCCGTTAAAACACTAATTAACGAGAATAGAGATGTGCTGAGGCAGCATGATGAAATTTCTCATCAGGGACTGGGGATTAGCGAGGGTTTCCATCCACGTCGAGCTCTGCTTGGTACGCATTCATCTACTAATCATGAGGCGAGGCTAACTGGGCCAGCATTGACAGCATTGACCATTTCTTTAAGAGGCAACTTGAATTATGTTTTGTTTGTGAAAAATTGTAGCATTGAGAATCATAATAGTTTAGTTATTTTGTCGTAAGGAATATTTCCGCAAAAAAATCTTTGTTGCTAGCGGAATACCGTCTCCGACTAACTTCGGATCTAGAACTTTCCAACCGGGAGCGTTTTTTCCATTTGCGTTTCATTCTTAAGACGTCACTACTAAGAATAAGAAAATACAGAAGTATATTACGTGTTTCACACTTTATTCATAGAAAAGCACTGAGATTTCAACACAAATCAATATAAAATGGTAGTAGCGTTACATAAATAGTAATAAATTCTCGCTTTATAGACAGTGTTGCTCAAAGGAGTCGCAAGAAGATTCGCTCAAGAACAAAATTAGGAATAAAAAAAGAAAACAAACGCATTGATGGTGAGCTTTCATACTTGTGGCAACAAATACTGGAAATACCTTATGTTATATAATCAGTAGCACAAAGAGGCAACGAACACTTTCAACTTTTCCCTTAAGTTAAGACAAAATACAAACGGAAAAAAAGGGGTATTGAACAGAGATGGAGAACAGTTGGTGAACTAGCGCAAGTTTGATTTATTTTTCCTAAAAACTGAACAAATTAGAACCCAAAGCGAACGCCAAACTATTGGTACACTGGTAATACACGGAGCGATGGCGGGAAGGAAGAGAGGGAGTGAGAAGTGGACTAGAGAGAGAGAGAGTTTAAGGCAGTAAACGTCCTGTGATGCCATATTTGAATTGGTGGGTATCAAATACAGTACTGTTTGAAGGGACTGGGTAAAACAAAATTATATAGGCGAAAAGTTAAAGTGAAATTAGATGTTTTTATAAATCTTTGATCCTTATTAAGCAGATCAATCAGTAAAACCTAACATTGGACCTTTGCACTTTTTGGAGAATTTGCGGGGAAGGGGAGAAAAGCAGTGGAGCCAGACTTTAAAAAATGAATAAAAATGATGAACTTTTCTTAAGAAAATACGTGGGCCCAGTAGAACACCAACCTACCAACAAGCATGAGAGCTGGTATGCTATAGCATGATGTCATATAGCATAACCGCGTAGCGTCCGCTGGCCCTGTTACACTAGTGTTAATCAGGTAGCGTGCTAACGGGATAAATGCGAGCACACGTTAAGCGGGGAGATGCATAGCAAAAATCTGGCGGAAGAATATAAGACGTCGGAATACAATCATGTGCTTGCCTAGCAAGCAGACGAAAACCAAACTTAACAGATTGTGATGGCTGTTAGGGCTGGGGTGTTCACCTTGTTTCGCCTTTTTAATATTCTCTCTTTTCTTCCTCTGTTCTATCTTTTTCTCTTCACTCCGTGTCCGAGCAAGACACGGTTGACCTAGAGAAGACACTGGGTGACACCTGATTGAAAACAAATAATAATTATAATAATAATATATCGTAAAAAACGAATTAAACAAAAAACACAACTTTTGTACATTGATAGGTCGAAAAGGCTTTTTCCACAGTTTTCAAACCCCACCCCTCCCCCATCGTTGAAGTGTTATAGTTTCAAGCTAACTGGCTACAGCGCATTGTTTCAGAGACTTGTGTGTCCATCTTTTTAAGTAGTGGTTGTTTGTTTGTTTGAGTCCCTTCCCTCTTTCCAGTCGATGTGTGTGTGTGAGTGTTTGTGTTTAAGGGGTACAACGGCCATATTGGAGTGATTCTGCATAGTAAAAAGGTTTTCTGTATGGTTCACAAATAAACACCGTCCTCATTCAAACCTTAACTCCACAAATAACAAGCTTCCTCCTTAGAAAACGTTTACTTTTCTATTTTTCAGTTTTCTTTACCAAAACTGAAATTCCAAAAAAAACAAAAAACAAAACAGTACAAATAATAGTAGTTAACCATTAGTTAACCAGTAAATAGTAGTTATAATAATTATAATAATAATAATAGTAGAGAAAACATAACACAGGAGAAATGTACACAGCACCTGAGAAATGCATTGAAGCCTTTGCGCATTACAAAAAACATCGCCACATTCCCCGCCAGAATTCAACAGAAAAATGTAAAATAAAACGAATTCAAGTAATCCCTCCCCGTCCCCCTCAGGATACAAAACATAACACAAAGCCAAAATAATAACGTACTGATCATAAATAATTATAACTTTACAATTTTTTGAATTGACACTTTCAGTATTTACAATATTTTAAATGCTTAATGCTACTACATTTTTTTTCGTTTTGTTTCTTTAAGTGATTTTCCCTGAGAACTGAGTTTAGTCTCTCTCTCTCTCTCTCTCTCTCTCTCTCTCTCTCTCTCTCTCTCTCTCTCTCTCTCTCTCTCTCTCTCTCTCTCTCTCTCTCTCTCTCTCTCTCTCTCTCTCTCTCTCTCTCTCTCTCTCTCTCTCTCTCTCTCTCTCTCTCTCTCTCTCTCTCTCTCTCTCTCTTTATTTACTACAGTCGTTTGCTTGGTTCCTCTTCCCTCATTTTTTCTGTCCTTTCCATAAAAAAACGGTGACCTTTGAACCCGAGGGGCAGGTGAAGGTTGTTCTCATGGAATGTAAAAAATAAAAAATAAAAACGTTAACCTTTCTATACAATTTCCTTTCCCTGACTTTCATTTCCATATTCATTTTTCTCCAAAAAAAAACCCGCAAACAAACGGAAACAAAACAAAAGAAACAATCAAGAGGTTGTTTCGATCGAACGCTAATCCCGTTGAATGCTAATTCCGTTCGTTCTGCGGTGTTCCGCTCGGTTGTTTCTGGAAGTAAATGTTAAAGGAACGGACAGAGCGCACTCGGGAGAGAGGTATACGTGTGAAGTGCTTGCGCATCGACATGCAGTCCTACCGCTAAAAAGATTCAAGCTCTCGCTGTACTTTACACTGCCGTTAGCTAAAATAAACAAACAAAACCAAACAAAAGACAAAGGAACTGAAAAAGGGGAATCTTATCCTCCACTGGGAAAACAAACATAGCGCACAAAGGGTCAGAGTGTCCGTCCAGTATGCATTTTGTTTTGCGTTAACGTGTGTTAAGAGAGCAGAAGCATTCACCAAAACCAACCAATCACAGCAGGGGTTTGGTCCCCTCCCAGGACTCTGTTGTCACTGTACCCTGGCAGGCCTCCTGCAGTTCCCAAAGCTTCACGTTGCCAGGCAACCACAGCGATTCCTGCCAGTAAGCAATCTGGCTAATATTGCTAAGAGACTAAATCCTGTTCAAGGAGGTTGGAACTGAATCACTGGAGGTTTAAACAGAAGAGAAGCAAAAATAAGGCTTTGGCCACAGGCAACTATATAGGGATAGTGGTGATATGGGGAAGGGGGTGGTAGTCATGTGACTAACCCTTCCACACACACACACACACACACACACACGCTTGTCACATATCATCAGTGGTGATGAGGCTAGGTAGAGATGACTTCCGTTATCATAAAAGGTATATACTTCATACACCTCGCCTTAAATTGTGTGTTCTGCTGTAGCTGGACAAAAAAAAGACCCCCAGAAGGGGCTTCTACTCGGCCCACAAGGCAACACACACACTGACGCACCGCCACGTGTGTGCGGACTCACAGATGCAGGACAGGCGCTTGTTAGCAGCGGCTTAAGATCAGTCAACACACATCCGTTGGTGCCGGATTCTACTGGGAGCGCTCTGCTCCCAGTAGTGAGCGCACACATACGTACGCGCACGTACACACACACACACACACACACAGACACACACAGGCGTGTTTT
>JACYXH010000420.1:155000-157500 GCA_026745465.1 Lota lota | reverse complement strand
TCAGGAACGAATTCTCTATTTTCATACAAAAGTGACAGAAGAAGATGTAGAGGCAGAGAGAGAGGCAGAGAGCGAGGTAGAGACAGAGAGGGAGGGAGAGGGAGAGAGAGAGCGAGATAGAGAGAGCGATAGAGCGAGGTCAGCAGTAACAGAAGTGGTCTGCTCTCCATACCTTCCAGCAGCTGGAGGGCTTGTTTCCGTAGCGTCTGGACCAGGAGATCATCCAGGTCCAGCTCCTGGAGCTTCGCCACGATCTGCTCCTCATTCCGACACACCTGCACCCCCATCACCATGACGACAACAACGGTTACACCAAAACACACACAGCACTACGCGGTTGGTGTGATGTGTGGTGTTTCGGCCGTCTGACACCGTCAGCGCCTGTTCCGCGTGTGTGCGTCTGTGTGGCCAGTGGTTGTGCGTGTGTTTTCAATGAATTTGCATGTAGGATCACTGTGTGTTCAGTGTTGGTCTCTTTGTGTTCATTGTATGTGTATGTATAATCACTGTGCGTTGAGTGTTTGCTTCAGTGCATTCGTGTGTGTGTGTGTGTGTGTGTGTGTGTGTGTGTGTGCGTGCGTGCGTGCGTGCGTGCGTGCGTGCGTGCGTGCGTGCGTGCGTGCGTGCGTGCGTGCGTGCGTGCGTGCGTGCGTGCGTGCGTGCGTGCGTGCGTGCGTGCGTGCGTGCGTGCGTGCGTGCGTGCGTGCGTGCGTGCGTGCGTGCGTGCGTGCGTGCGTGCGTGCGTGCGTGCGTGCGTGCGTGCGTGCGTGTGTGTGTGTGTGTTCTCGTCCTCACCTTGTCCTGGGCATACAGGCCCTCAGGCATCATCCTCTGCTGTCCCATCCCCATGAGGGCCACCTCCAGGGCCAGCGCCAGGTAGGACTCCCCACCCTCGCCGCACCCCCACACCGACACATGCTGGTAGACCGGGGGCCGCGGCTCCCCCTCTGGGAGGGAGACATGGAGAGAGAGAGACATAGAGAGAGAGACAGAGAGAGAGACATGGAGAAAGAGTGACAGAGAGAGACAGAGACATGGAGAGAGAGAGGGGAAAATAAAGATTATGTTTCGTTTCGTTATGTTATGTGCATGTAATACATGCACATATCCCTCTAATGTGTCCGTCTAATGTGTCTATTATCCATCTGTCAACACACAAAGAAATGCTGTTGAGAGGCTGACAGATAGAAGCCTTCTGAGCAAATGATCCTTTCCACTGTGTGTTTCTTTACATGTTAGCATTTCCTTCCTGTTTTTCAATCCCAGTCACATCTCCATTGGTCGGTTTGAACGGATCATTGTGAATGGAAGTCGATGATTGGTCAAAACCTGAGCACTAGTCTCTCCTTCCCAGTCTATCACACACACACACACACACACACACACACACACACTCGTGTCAATGCTGTGTATTGTTTGCTCTGACAATAGTTCCCTGTAGCCTCGGGAGAACAATGGCCAACCCAGCCCCTATTCTACTCCTCTCTTTTCTGTCCTATAACTCTATTCTACTCTATTCTATTGCTCTTTTCTAGTTGCCTTGACTGCAGCTGGAAAAGAGCACAGCTAAGGTGGAAAGGCAAGTGGCGATGGAAAGCACACACACACGCACGCACCTAGATCTGATTCACACGATGTCACTCATGCATGGTCTCGCACACACACACACACACACTAGAGTCCCATAGCGCTCCATTCAGTCTATTCATGCGTGGTACTTTATGGCTGTCTGGGGTACAATAGGGCCGGTCTGGACAGGAGAATGCCCAGCCAGGGCTCCATTGACTGGGACAAGCCATCTGATGACCCCCCCCAGCCCCCCATCCATCCCACCGGGTGAAAATTAGACCATGGTCGCAATGAGCAGTTGAAGGCAGTGTGTGTGAGTGTGTGTGTGTGTGTGTGTGTGTTGGGGTTTGAGGAACTGATATTTATAATTTACTTGGTCTTGATTGCGGTGTAAACTCAAGATCGTTTTTGCAGTTTTGCAGTGTAGCCATGGTTTTTTGTACTAGTACAGCACAACACAGTACCACTATTATCCTTGCTAAATAGTGAGGCAGCTACAGGAATCACCGAATCACCTTCGCTACATAGTGAACCATCGCCAATCCAATTACAACCTGCCCTGCGTCTACTTATAAAAAACAGAATCAACATTTTATTAGACAAACAAAGAAGTACTACTTCTGATAATAAGTGGTGCTACGCGGCGGCGGCGGCGGCGGCGGCGGCACTGCGTACCTCCGGTGTCCATGCTGCTGTCGTCGTCCATGCGGCAGGTCTCCGTCAGGGTGGTGAACAGGCACCCGATGGGGTCCAGCGGGTGGCCCACCCAGCCCTCCAGGGTGCTGGTGGAGGTCAGACCCCTCTGGAGCAGCTCTGCGGGGAGACAAAGAGACCCGCGGCAACCGTCACTTTCCCCGTCAAACGGGACCGTGGGCCCTCCCCCTGGTGGCTCCTCCGGTGGTGCTAGGGGTCCAGGGGGGTTGGACTCTGC
>JACYXH010000420.1:117500-150000 GCA_026745465.1 Lota lota | reverse complement strand
ACCGTGTGTGTGTGTGTGTGTGTGTGTGTGTGTGTGTGTGTGTGTGTGTGTGTGTGTGTGTGTGTGTGTGTGTGTGTGTGTGTGGAAATCAACTTCCCCACCCGCACCCACCCTGGTTCCTCCACAAGTTTACACCAGACAGGAAGCGCAGCACAGGGCTTCCTGTGTAAGGAAGGCTAATGGAGGAATGTCAACACTTCAACCCGAGGATGATGAAGGAGTAGGAGTAGACCTTTCTCTTGGACACTTGGAAACCCACGAGCCCCCTACACAACCACCCCCGTGATCCTAATCCCTCCTAAACCCTTTCCTAGTATCCTCTCTTCCTCTCATTCTCTGAACTGTTCCTCTCCACCCCCTCTCTACTCTCCCCTGACTTCCCCGTTCTATTCCCTAGGCTTCTTCTATTCTGTTATTCAGCAGTTGCTTTTTTAAACATGCATGTCTTCAATGAGCAGATACGGGTTACGCATCTAGCTCAGGGATATCTACAGTTAGACTGCGGGCATTAGGTTTCGAACCCAAAACCTTTCAGCTGGGAGTCCAACACCCTAACTACTAGAGTACCTTGCCACCGATCTATTGTCAGCCATTCTATTCGTATCCGTCTCTGGCATGCAAGGATGCCTACAGGTCGACTGTGGACATCGTGGGGGTTCGAACCCAGGACATTTCGACTGGTGGCTCACCGTGAACCTGGTTGATCTCCGAGTTGGACGAGAGGATCTCGTCAGCGAGCTTCTGCGCGGTGGGCAGCACCTCCGTGTGGTGGGCCGTGATCAGGTACTGGACCAGCTTCTGCAGCTGGTCCCGGTTCATCTGGAACAGCGTCTCTGAGATGGGCAGGCGCAGCTTCACCTGCAGGGGGCGACAAACGTGGCGACAGAATGTTACGAGTTTTGTTACCGCCGTGTTTACGAAGTTTGTCTGTTTCACCGTTGTAAATTATGTGCTTTTACAGTTGTTCATATTATATTATATATTCAGTGTGGTGGAAGCTGTAAACCAAAATTTGTTAATACCAAAAGTTACGATTTCTTTCAGCATTTTATCGGAAACAGGGATGTAATGTTTATGACATTTTATCGTACATCGTACATTTTTTACTATTTGAATAGCTTGTATGGAAAATCATGGTAGACAAGTAAATTCATTACAATTAATACATACACATGTACACTATATATATATCTAAAATATTCTACGCCTTCTCACCTGTTCCGGCTTGCGTATGCGGTACAGCGACAGCGCCACCACGTGGGCACAGTAGAAGATGTCGCGGTTTCCGCAGCCACATGTCACCGAGGTGATCTTGCAGCGGTCGAAGCTGATGGCCACCTTGTGGGTGACCTCGGGTTCCGAGGGCGTGGCCGGTTCCGTCACGGTACCGCTCAGGTGGAACCCTGCGGAGAACACAATGGGGGAAGGGGGGGCAGGTTAGTTTGGTACATTTAAGGAAACAAGTGTGTGAAGGCTGAGGATCGTTCGCCTTGTCTCGAATTCTTTTTAGAGTGTTGAATTGTGGAGATAAACCGCCGGAGAATAAATTCATGTCCTCCATAGATCTCCGTCCTGTCAGGTCTGAGGACAAGGTGACGAGGGAGAGAGGGAGACCGAGACCGAGAGAGAGAGAGGATGAGAATACAAACGATACGAGAACAGAGAGGGGGGAAGGGATGAAGGAAGAGCTCAGAAGAGCAACCGGAGAAGGACTGGATGGAGGACATGATAGAAAGTAGGGAGAGAGAGAGAAAGAGAAGGAGAGAGACGAACAGAGAGGGGGGAAAAGAGAGAGATAGAGAAAGAGAACAGAGAGAAAGGAATAGAGAGAAAGAGAGGGAGGGAGGGAGACAAAAAGAGATTAACAGAGACAGAAAGAGAGGAATAGAGACAGAGAGAGGAATAGAGAGAGAGAGGAATAGAGACACAGAGAGAGAGGAATAGAGACACAGAGAGAAAGGAATATAGACAGAGAGAGAGAAAGGAATAGAGACAGAGAGAGACAGAGAGAGGAATAGAGAGGAATAGAGATACAGAGAGAGGGCAAACCGGCTGGAAAGTTTGCCCTTTCGTCTCACTGCGATGGGTCAATTATTCATGAAGCAAGAGGTGTGTGTGTGTGTGTGTGTGTGTGTGTGTGTGTGTGTGTGTGTGTGTGTGTGTGTGTGTGTGTGTGTGTGTTGGCTGGATCAAACTCAAACATATTTTCACAGCTAAAGTGACAAACAGATCATATCCATCTTGCTATAGAGAGAGGGATTACAGGTATATAATAAACTTGAACTATATTAGCTTATGTATTTACTGCATCCTCATTTAGAAGACACTTTTATGCAGAGACAAACAGTGGGTTCAGATACACGTCATTTAGGCGTCAGGGCATCTTTCTCATCGATGCCTACTGGTAGGCTGTGGAGAATAGGGTTCGAATCCAGTGCCTTTCCGCTGGTGACACCGTCGCAAAAAGAGATGAGAAAGTTACGATGTTTGTAAGTGCTTTCAGCAACGTTTTACCCCTAACCCTTAACAATAAAGATGTCTTCTTCCAATTAAACCCACGAGCTTGTTAAATGATATGAAATGTCTAGTCTGGCCTCGGCAACGATAACTCAACAACCTAAACCTTCTGACCGAGACAAAACCTGCTGATCCGTAAATCAACCAACACATCGCCCCCCATATAGTGTGTGTGTGTGTGTGTGTGTGTGTGTGTGTGTGTGTGTGTGTGTGTGTGTGTGTGTGGTGTGTGTGTGTGAGAGAGATTTCTATGTAAAAGATGGCTTTAAGTCTTATTACGCATATTAAGTCACACACACACACAGTCCCCCCCGTCCCGTCCCCCCGCACACACACACACACACACACACAGTCACCCTCACAGCAGATGTTCCATAGAATAATTGCTGCAACCCACACACACACACGTTGAGATGTTTTAAAGGCCAGGGAGATCAGAGGTAATATATAGTCTAGATCAAACCACTGCAGGATGAAAGATAGAGACCTTCAATACACAGAGAGAGAGGCCTGCGATATACCGAAAGAGAGATAGAGACCTGCGATAAACAGAGCGAGAGATAGAGAGACCTGCGATAAACAGAGAGAGAGAGATAGAGAGACCTACAATAGACACACAGAGATAGATTCTTGCCTCTCTCTCTCTCTCTCTCTCTCTCTCTCTCTCTCTCTCTCTCTCTCTCTCTCTCTCTCTCTCTCTCTCTCTCTCTCTCTTCTCTCTCTCTCTCTCTCTCTCTCTCTCTCTCTCTCTCTCTCTCTCTCCTCTCTCTCTCTCTCTCTCTCTCTCTCTCTCTCTCTCTCTCTCTCTCACTCTCTCTCTCTCCTGTGTACTCACTGACCCCATCAGTCCACCCCCTTCCCTTTTGCTCTTTTAGTGTCCTGCCCCCTCCACTACCTCCTCCCCGCAACACACTCCCCCCCTAGACACACCCCCTCTCCCCTTATCTCTTCCCTTATTCAGTCTCTCCACTCCAACTGTCCATTCATTTACCTTCCTGTGTGTGTGTGTGTGTGTGATCTTTGCCTGTGTTGCTCTTTTCTCGTTCAATCAACCCTAAAGCCTGCCTCTCTCTATCTCTCTCTCTCCCTCTCCACTCTCCCTCTGTCTCTCTCTCTCTCTCTCTCTCCCCTCTCTCTCTCTCTCTCTCTCTCTCTCTCTCTCTCTCTCTCTCTCTCTCTCTCTCTCTCTCTCTCTCTCCCTCATATCAAAGATAGTGTGTGTTTGTGTGTGTGAAAGAGAGAAAGGTCAGTGCTTTTGTTCTTAATGCCACCATGAAACAACACAACCAAGACCGATATTCATCACTGCAGAATGCTAATCCATTCTGCGCGCACACACACAGCTGGAGGACTGAGTCGGCTAAACAGATGAATATCTCACAAAGGTGAATGAAGGGTGAGAGAGACAGAGATGGGGGAAGAGAGAGAGATGTAGTTTTAACAAATTAGATTTGAGGACAGATATACAATCAGGTCACTCTAGCCTTAAACACACACACACACACACACACACACGAAGGGGAGCGAAAAGGAGAAGAAATCTATTGAACCTCCTCCCTCCCATGTATTTCAAGCCTCCTCCCTCATTCAAACCTCCCTCTTTGGATGCCATCTGTCACTCGCAGTCAGCCCCGCCCACGCAGACCGCCCTCGTCCAATCAGAACGCAGGGAGATCAGTGCGGTAGGGCCATTAACCCCTAATCAGCTGGGGGGGATGAGCTCTGCTGCTCAGACACAAGACAGACAGACGTGCACACCAACACACACACAAACAGGCTCATCAACAGCTATTCCTTGCAGGCAATGAGCCAACATCACTGAACAAAGAAACTAAAATGTGTCATTCTTCCCAACACATATATGCATAAGTGTGTGTGTGTGTGTGTGTGTGTGTACAAAAACGATGCTGAAAACCCATTTGGACAGGTCCTACACCTTCCCAACACACACACGGCTGCTGCTGCCCTAATCACAATGGGTTCATCAGGGTCATTTTCAGTCTGGTTGCCGTAGTAACCTTGATATCCCCCTCATGAATCCCACCCCCACCAGAGGTTATACTGGCTATTGAGCTCCTCAGCTGGGAGTCTTCCAGGTCGTGTAAACGCGACATTTTTTAACATCGCACTTCAAAATCGACGGAAAGAATGGCGTGCGGTAGGGGGTCGAGTGAATGCTGGGAGTTCAATACAAACATCGATAGGTTGGTTAGTTGGAGCAGAAACCTGTGCTGGCAGCCATCTTGGACAGAAAAAAAGGATAAAACTAGGGACGAAACTGTGTTTCAAGTTTAGTTTGAACCTTGATGTGGCGCTTCCTTCAGACTTTGCCCTGAGGTTACTTTAAAAATACTGGCACCTAAACCCAGCTTTGATTGGAACTGATTAACAGCATGCCTTGAAGACATTTTAAATAAAGAGTAACAGATTTCAGCATACGGCTCAGCCCAACCGTTCCTGTTTTGTCTCTTTTGCCTTCCTGTTTGTCGGCTATTTTGGGTACAAAGAAAAAATGCATCTGACTGTTAATTTCAATTTTAACAGACTACTCAACCAATATTTGCCAGTTCAGTTATGAAAAGTCCGTAAATAATAAATAAATAAATCCATGGATGTTACTAATATTAATTATACATATCTTTCAGAAAAAAAACAAAAACTAGGCCATGTTCCTCATCCAAAAAAAAAAAAATTATTTAGTACACAAAAAACAAATTAAAAAAATGAAGTTTGATTTTGGCTCCGCCCAAAAAGAAAAAAATAAAAGATGGGGGTCTATCCAGAAAGTGTTAATTCAAAATAGAAAAGATAATTAATTTTTAAACATTCTCTCATGTCTCTGGCTTCCCCTCTTACTCGCTTCTAGTCCTCTCTCCTCTATCTCCACTTCTCATCTGAATCATACGCCTCACAATACCCTGATGCATTCACGAGTCTTTCCCTCCATGTCCACTCTCTCTCCCTCCCTCCCTCTCCTTCTCATCACTTATTATGCTTAATCTCGGTTCTCTCCATCCCTCCTCCCCCTCCCTCCAGTGTGGTTGGTATGTGTTGTGTATGATTTTGTGTATGATTAGTTGTTGTCATGCTGCGGGGGTGTCAATTGTGTGTGTGTGTGTGTGTGGTGTTTGTGTGTGTGTGTGTGTGGTGTTTGAGCACGGTGATGTGATCTGTGATAGTGTGTTCAATACAATTGTGGTGTGTGTGTGTGTGTGTGTGTTGTGTGGGTTTGAATGACAATGTTGAGATTGGGTTCAATTGTACGTGGGATATATTATGGTATGCAGTTACATTGGGTTGCACGAGATTGCAGATGGTAAGTGCACACCATGTATGCACATGCAACGTTAACATATGAATGACCATGAGGGAGATGCAGGGGACTGGTCGACTGTCGTCATTTGTCTTGATCAAACTCAATTGATTCTCTAATTTGGACCATTTTGCTCTGTGACACCAGGGAGAACGAGTGAGAGAGACAGAGACAGAGAAAGAGGGAGAGACAGAGCAAGAGAAAGAGGGAGAGACAGAGCAAGAGAAAGAGCCAGATACAGATAGAGAGACAGAAAGAAACCGAAATAATTAGTCAGAGAGAGTGGTCAGAGAAACATTACAGTGAAGACAGTGAGGACATAAAGAAAGGATACTCTATCTATCCATCTATCCATCTATCCATCCATCCATCTATATATAGTGAACCCTGCAGGCCACCTGGTTACAAGACACATCCATTAAGTCCAGACAAGTCCTCCACAGACCCCCAGCGCCAGTCCTGACATGAAACCAGAGCCCGCCGCGCACAGGGAGACCACGGGAAGATTAAACCAATAAGAAGAAGATGAAGGGATGATCATGACGATGGTGGCGGAGATGAGTGTGGCATCCTAACTATGATTTTAATTCACATGCACACACACACACACACACACTCCTAGGATCAAAGCACTAGGCGGTAGTCATTTTGGAGACCATGGTGGTGATGAGGTGGACCACACGCTCTGAATACGCTCACCGCCATAACACGTGTGTGTGTGTGTGTGTGTGTGTGTGTGTGTGTGTGTGTGTGTGTGTGTGTGTGTGTGTGTGTGTGTGTGTGTGTGTGTGTGTGTGTGTGTGTGTGTGTGTGTGTGTGTGTGTGTGTGTATTACGAGAGGGCCGATCGCGAAATGAAAAGGAAGCCTTCAACCGTAGGATGAGAAGTTAAATAGATGTATACAAACACAAACACACCCATGTTCACACACAGGCACAGATGGACGGCCCGCTGCTATTCAGTGTGTATGTGTGGGTTTACTTACAAAAAAGCTAGCAAATGGCTACTAAACAAAAAAAGCAAGAAAGGTATTATGTGCAATACAAAGCTGCAAAAACAGGAAAGGCCTTGGTTCGCTCGTGTGTGTGTGTGTGTGTGTGTGTGTGTGTGTGTGTGTGTGTGTGTGTGTGTGTGTGTGTGTGTGTGTGTGTGTGTGTGTGTGTCCATCCATGCTGTATGTACAAACTCAAGGCTATATTAGAGATAAGATGATTTCAGTTGGGAGACACCGTTGTGCACGGCCACATGTGGCCAGCACTCACAAAAGAGAAACGCAACAAGAAAGAAACAAAGAAAACGTTTTCGAAACGTTTTGACTCGGGTTCTCTGCCATTGGGTTGAGATTGCGTCAAGGTTAGCCATGTCTGCAAACCTTTATTATGTTGTATTATATTATATAAAACTAACGAATTCTGTATAATCAAGTCGTTTTATGGATTAACTGGTTCAACTGAGGTTTTTTGCTTTGAGGATGCTGAGGTGCTGCTTCACCACAACGTATGCTAACTAGCTAGCAATGCATGCTAACTGGCCAACAATGTACGCAAACTAGCTAGCAAAGTATGTTAACTGGGTAGCAATGCATGTTAACTGGCTAACAATGTACATCAACTAGCTAGCAATGGTTGCTTATTGGGTAGCAATGAGCACCAACCACATACAGGAACTAGCAATGTATGCCAACTGTTTGATTAATGGCTTGCAAAGCAAAGTACACTATCTGTCTAGCAACAGAGGCCAACAGTCTCGCATTGCATGCATACCGGCTTGCAACATATGCTAACTGGTTAGAAACTTGGGAT
Source organism: Lota lota (assembly GCA_026745465.1). NCBI lineage: Eukaryota > Metazoa > Chordata > Actinopteri > Gadiformes > Lotidae > Lota > Lota lota. The sequence continues at coordinate 142,368 of JACYXH010000420.1, read as the reverse complement.
TGCTATCACCAACACATTGCAATAACGGAGGGGACAAAATGTTATTTCCGTTCAAGTCAGTTCGCTCTCTTTGTCGTCAGTCCTGTCACCAAGATCAAGTGGCTAAGTGTGTTGTCAGGGTAAGGTTTCCATGACGACATGGCAGAGGTGTCACCAAAGTGTTGGCTGTATTCCTGGTGGCTAAACTGTGTTGGGAGATTAATGTGGAGCGATTGCGTCCTAATCTGTGGATCGAGGGAGAGACCCAGAGAGCGAGAGATGCGTCTTCATGTGAGCTTCACCAAACCTTGAGAATTGGCGACCTCCAGGAGATGACCTCTAATCCCATGGTGACCCCAGTCACGCACACACGCGGTCACGCATACACACACACCTGGAGCTCATACACCCGCATGATCTCCAGGTGTGTATGTGTGTGTGTGTGTGTCTCTTGTTTAACCTTTCGTCTTCATCTTCTTTACTGCCATTTAACGTCGATTGTCCATCCCTCCCTGCAGCCAAGGCCGCTCTAGAGAGCAGCCAGGCCTCTGCCGCAGTGCCTATGGGCCCGAGTCGTCTCATCTTCTATTATGCCGTCGTGGAACTCAGAGGATCAACCATCTGCCCCGGAGCACGCAGCCGCTGCCACGGTAACTACACAATGCTCCTCTTTCTCGGTGTGTGTGCGTGTGCATGTGCGAGCCCCCGCAAGCTTGTGTGTGTGTGTGTGTGTGTGTGTGTGTGTGTGTGTGTGTGTGTGTGTGTGTGTGTGTGTGTGTGTGTGTGTGTGTGTGTGTGTGTGTGTGTTTCTTCAACTACGCCGTGGTCTGCAAGGCAAGATAAGTATGCATTTAAGAGGATTATATTGCATTTCACAACTGACACATACAAAATGGCTTCATTCTTAGCGCTCGTGTGTGTGTGTGTGTGTGTGTGTGTGTGTGTGTGTGTGTGTGTGTGTGTGTGTGTGTGTGTGTGTGTGTGTGTGTGTGTGTGTGTGTGTGTGTGTGTGTGTGTGTGTGTGTGTGTGTGTGTGTGTGAACAGCAAGGAAGTAGATGAGAGGGGGAAAAAAAAGGAGTGTGGGAAAACAAAAACTACTGATCATTGTCCTCCAAACACACACAGTTTCCGACTTATATTTTGTCGGCTACGTTCAGACACACACTACAGGACGTCAACGATAACGATGGTGTTAGTTGTGTATCTGACGGATGTTTCGATTTCACGTGGAGCTGTAAGCGAGAGAGAGCAGGGTCGATGCTTAAAAAAGCCACAGCAGAGCATTTTAAAATCCTCTTTAAAATGATCAACTGTCTGCGCTGAGGTAACATGGTCGTTCTCATTGCAAAGGTGACTGGACGCATCAAATTTGCAACTGTCACTCGATCAACATTGAGCTTCCATTTTTCTCAGAAAAGTACAAGATAATAAATAGAAAAATACATTAAATACCTATAGGTTTACATACTTTAAAAGTAATTTAAAATCCAGTTTTAACACCAATTTTAGCATTTACCTCACATATTATGTTATGCTAGCTTTAGCCTCTAAAGCTAGATAAATGAGTACAGCTCCATTAAAGGCTAACCTTATTGGGCCAAGATGACCAACTCTAATGCTAGTTACAAGCCTTTGAACACAATGCTATATACAACAGCTTGATCTCATCCAATGCTAACTTGATACGATGGCCACCGCCAATGCTAGCTACAAGATCTTGAACACCTGATCCAATGCTAACATTATAGGACCAAACCAAATAACGCTCATGCTATCTACAAGACCATGAACACAACAACAATCTAATGTTAATGCTAAAAACAAGCCCTTGAAGAACACATCCACTGCTAACGCAAGGACCGAGAAGACCAAGGCTAGTGCTACATAACGGGCGGTTTGGTTTGGACAATATCGAGATTGGCCTCATAGATACTTGTGAACGGGAGGAAACGACATAATTAACACAAATTACTTGGGTGGGTGGGAGCATTAGAAGCTAATGTTTGAAGCTTGAAAATGTGTGTGTGTGTGTGTGTGTGTGTGTGTGTGTGTGTGTGTTAGTTGAACCTGTACGATCAGCACTTGAAGACAAGCATTGTTTTCAATTCATCCTTGAAAACGAAAAGAAAAAACAAAAGTGCTTTGCTAGTTGCAGACCTGGAGGCGTGAGAGCTACGAAGGCTGTAACCTTAGCTTCTCTTCGATGATCGCCACGACAACGTGTTAATCACCAAGCAACCCCGCCCCTCCCCCAGTACACCCAAATCCCGCCCCGCCCCCTGACCAATCATGCATGAAACATGAATAATGAAATGTACTAATGAAAACAGCTTGAACACCAATCTACAGAAGACGACGCACACATTCCCGCTCTCTCACTCTCTCACACACACACAAAATCCTAATTTATCCATTAGCTGGAAAGCAATAGCAGATTAGCACAAAAGAAAGTGCATACATTTGCTCAAGAACACACACACACACACACACACACACACACACACACAGGAAGCTTCTGGTTGACTCCATCTAGCTCTCATCAAGCCAGACGACCATATGGGGACAGGGGCCATGCAAGGGGGGTGGGGGGCGAGGTTGTGTGTGTATGCATAAGACCCCCTCCCAAAATACTGCACTAGCACAAAGGATGCATGCATGGCCAAGCCAGCTTTGTGTGCTGCATGCATTATGACTGACACACACACAGCCCCAAGGTGCGATCAGCTGAAGTCTCTCTCTCTCTCTCTCTCTCTCTCTCTCTCTCTCTCTCTCTCTCTCTCTCTCTCTCTCTCTCTCTCTCTCTCTCTCTCTCTCATGTATACCAACAGCCGTGCACGGGGGCGTGACGCGCCGTGGAAGCCTTAATCTGTGCGTGACCTGCTTCTTGTCACCCCCAGACCCCCCCCCACACACACACACACACACACACACACACACACACACACACACACACACACACACACACACACACACACACACACACACACACACACACACACACACACACACACACACACACACACACACACACACACACACACCCCATTTCTCTCCCTCCCCTTGCCCTCCTCTTCCACTGCCAGGGACCCAGGGGCCTTGAGGCAGGGGCCTCGCCTGCCATTGTTAGCCCACAAAGGGTGAGCGGGGGGCGGGCAGGCCGGCTGCTTGGAGGCACCGTGCAGAGGCCTGGTGCGGTGTTGTGTCAGGGGAAGGGAGGGAGGGAGGACACTTGTGATGGGGGGCTATCGCCTGAAGCTCACAGGGAGAAGATACTTCACAAATTAAGAAGATAGAGAAATAAAGGATGAACAAAACAAGAATCGTTAAGGAACACTTGGACTAATCTGCCGAACTTCTGCCTTGACCCGAGACATGGCTGCTGTCCCAACCGGCGGCCATGTTGTTGAGAGCAGACAAAGGGTTAACCTCAGATCGGTAACCTGTTGGGATTACCAACGTTTAACCAAACTCCCAAACCCGAGGAAACAAACTACACATGATGTTAAACACACACACACACCTAACAACCTCATATCAGCTGTGTGTTCCTGTGTCCTGCGGAACCATTTACACACAAACACACACTTTCTGTGATGTCAACTGTCACTGGTGTGTGCACACAGAGGCGTGTCGTAGGCAAACACAGAAGTCAATGAGTGGCGAGGCAATGAGCCAATAATGTCTCAGACGTACACACACACACACACAAAAGAAGCAGGCTTGTAAACAACAATGCTATCTGGCAGGGGCTACTAGTGCTAGACACCAATGTGTGTACGTGTGTGACACACATTGTTTCACAGTCTCTGTCTCTCTCTCTCTCTCCCCCCCCCCCCCCCCCCCCCCTCCCAAACATTTTTTGATGCAATTCCATGTGCTTCCATTACTTTGTGGTTGTAGAACACAGCAACTAGTATGGCGGTGGGTCACACACACATACACACACACACACACACACACAGCTGGCGTGTCGCCACTTGGCACCCGGGGTCGAGGGCACCGATTGGTCCCACACTGGCCTGTCCTTGGCACGACATGGAGGCAGCAAGTATGCGCTCGCTTCCCCCCCCCCCCCCCCCCCCCGCATACACACACACACACACACACACACACACACACACACACACACAGAGTCACCACCAGGTGCATGTAATGATACACTCACCGGCTCACAACGATACACATGATACTACACCATGATACTATATCAGGTGTTTTCAACCTTACGCAAAGTTTCACATCAAGTTAACTAGGAGCAAGAGTGACATGCTAGCCCAGGGGGCCAAAAGCCGCTTGTAAACGATTCCGTCACGTCTCCACCAAAAAGCCCCTTCAGGCGGCTCTCCGGCGCCTTCATGTTTAATTAGCAAACGCCAAACACCACTCCCGCTAAACAAGGGCTAAACATGCCGAGAAGCCGAGCTGAACGCAAACAGAAAAGTCACCGTTCGCTGGAGGCCAAAACCCCGCAGGTGCGCGGCGCGCTAACTTAGCTAAGCTTGCGGCGACACTTTAACAAGACGTGGAGGCCTTTTGTTAAGCGCACACGCGCGCGCGCGCGCGCACACGCACACACACACACACACACACACACACACACACACACACACACACACACACACACACACACGTGAACCCGGTCGTCAAGGGAATGCGACGCAAATCCGACGCTAGGCAGAGCGCAGGGTCCGACCGACGAACGCGGCAGGGCACCAAAAGCAAGACGCACAACGGTGTCCGTGTTCCCGTCGCCTTGGACTGAGCACCACCAACCAGGACGCTAAAGAAACGCGTTGGCCCTCCGAATTCCCAACCGCTGAGAAGGAGCCGGTCAGTCGGGCGGTTAGGCTGCTTGAGAGGTTGTGGCGGGGTTCGAACCTCACTGTCCGCAGTCCACCTGTAGGCTCCCTTGAGCAAGATGCCCCCTCAGCCACTACCTGTTCATTAACGACACGTCACTCAACGCCCACTCACTGTTAGCCACATTGGACAAAAGCGTCTGCTAGAGCCACTCAATAGGAGCGGCCCATATCTGTCCCCCCAGCTGCACAGGAGAACAATGTGCCCAGGGGTGAACAAGTGCAACTAGCTCAGACAAGAGACAGTGTCTCTGCCTCTCTGTCTCCCCCCCTCTCCTCTATGGCTGTGTCTGAACACTGTTATTATCCCTATAGCCTGCAGAACAGTAGGCGTTGTATGGTTACTGCACACAAACAGCTTATTGGCTGTTCGAGTGACTCAGACCCCATTCAATGCACAGATCGCTCGCCGGACCCCCAGAGGTGTAGGCGTGTGTAGTGTACTGTGTGTGTAGTGTACACAGTGTGTGTTGTGTGTGTGTGTCATTCGGGTAATGCAAACTGGGACGGCGTAAGCCTATGTCCAAATACGCAAACGTACTGAGAGGGAATGCATGTTTGAACGCGTGAATCACGGGTCACACTAATCCCCTGTCGGGTATCAATCCCACGCACCATTGTGTGTGTGTGTGTGTGTGTGTGTGTGTGTGTGTGTGTGTGTGTGTGTGTGTGTGTGTGTGTGTGTGTGTGTGTGTGTGTGTGTGTGTGTGTGTGTGTGTGTGTGTGTGTGTGTTACGGCACACCGTACCGCAGCTTGGGTCGTCGGGCGGGTTTTCCGTCCCGGAAGGAGGAGTACTGCCGCTAGCATGGAGGGGTCAGGCCCAGGAAGATTACAATCTTGCGACATTATTGTGAAGAAAATATATAAATCGGCCTGTGGATTGGAGGAAGGAACTAACGCTGGCTGAGTCAGATAGCCACACCTTCAGATAGTGAGCTGGTTCTTATTTCAACGGTTGGCTACTCGTATAAAATGTACGGCGTTGTTGTGACGGAAGGTGTGTGTGTGAGAGATACAAAAAGAATGACTAAAGGCCCCAAGGCTTCACATCCAGTAAGGAGGTGGTGTGTGTGTGTGTGTGTGTGTGTGTGTGTGTGTGTGTGTGTGTGTGTGTGTGTGTGTGTGTGTGTGTGTGTGTGTGTGTGTGTGTGTGTGTGTGTGTGTGTGTGTGTGTGTGTGTGTGTGTGTGTGACTCCTTACTCAGCAGGAGCTGTCTGCCAAGGCAAGAGTCAGTCAGGGGGCGAGTGTGTGTGTGTGTGTGTGTGTGTGTGTGTGTGTGTGTGTGTGTGTGTGTGTGTGTGTGTGTGTGTGTGTGTGTGTGTGTGTGTGTGTGTGTGTGTGTGTGTGTGTTCAAAATGTAGGGGAGACGGTGGCCACGTGCCAAATACAACGACCCGTCGAGCTGGCAGGGCACAGGATGTGTGTGGGTGTGTGCACGTATGTGTGTGTGTGTGTGTGTCGGAATGCTAGTCGTCACATTCCGGGGACGTATGCTGCCCACATCTCCACGGCAACAACAGAGCAGTGTACCGGCCTCATCAAAAAGGGGGACGAATGGGGTGGGGGGGGGGGGGGGAGGTGGGAGAGAAAGTGAGAAAGGGATAGGTTGAGACAAAAAGTCCCGAACATGGAACCAAAGTAAAAAGCTCATATAAAACCTGTAGAAAAGCTACTTATGCAGAAACACAGGAATGCCATGTTTTATGCTGGTTTCAACTGACAGAATGGCTGATGAAAGATAGAGAGAGCCCGGCTGACAGCGAACCCATTTCAACTGAATTACATCACCAGCACCACCGCTTTAAAGCAGAGGTGATCCTTGACATTACAGACTCGACAACTCTTTTATAATATTATTAATATTGATTTAGTGACCGTTGGAAACCCCTGCCACCGCAGCGTTTGACTATTACCCAGGAAAAGTACACCTCCAACACTTTGAGCCGTACATTTAACGTGTAAAGACTCGGAGAGACTCCGAAACAACGAGAAAGGGGAAATGTTGGCGTGTGATCACATTTGGGTGCATGGCTACGTTCTTTTGATTGACAGGTCAGGTGTCAGGTCTTTCAGATTCCTGGAACTCGGCTGGAGAGGGCCATGGAACGTTGGGCTTGGACCAATCAAAACTGCTCACTGGCTCATACCGGGGAGGGCCCAGAGTTTGTAAGTGAGTGAGAGAGAGAGATAGACAGAAAGACAGAGACAGAGAGAGAAAGAGTCTTTGTGTAGTGTATCTGTGCGAGATGTGTTTTTCCTTGGTGGCAAGCAGTGCAGGTCCCATCTGGTAGAAAGGGACGTGCTTACACGCACGCACGCACGCACGCACGTTTGGCTTGGTTGTCCCTCCACCTCTCTAAGTGCCTCTCCCCCTCTCTCTTTCCATCTCCCTCTCGCTCTCCTTCACTGGATGCATGGATAAGTAATCCTGTTATCTTTGTCCCAAGAAAGAGATGAATGAGTGAATGCCCTGCTCCACAAGGACAACGGAGGGGACACTTCCTCTCCACCACTCACACGATAACCACACATTCATATCGATTCATTACATTTTACTATATCTATTTATAATGTTTTAGGATATACATGTATGAGCCATTAATATGCATGTCGCACACATCTTAAAATCATAGACACAACACCTTTGGAATACGTTACTAAGACATGTGCACCCAGCCAGAACACACAAAGCAATGTCGTCCAACAATGTTTCCAAACTAGTTTAACTGCAGAGGAAGAGAGACACACCATTGTTCCTCAGCCATCGGCACACAGTGCACCTGCCCTGCATGCTAACTCCCGTGGTCTGACCCGGCAAAACGCTGCCAAGACAAATACAGCAGGCTCAGCGGGGGGGGGGGGGGGGGGGGGGGGATTGTCGCTCTGGAAGCGACACAGGGGGGGGGGGGGGGGGGGGGGGGGGGGACCTATCGTAATCATTGACTAATGCCAACACACACACACACACACACACACACACACACAACCCAGATACACCCTACCAAACACACATAATACACCTTCTCCTGCAGATAACCCATTTCAGAAGCGCACACACACACACACACACACACCAGGTTGATCCATCAGATATGCTAATGAGGGATGTTACCTGAGCAAACAGCCTCCAGGGGCGACGGCTAACTCCTAATTGGGAGGGGAGCTCGTTAATATATTCATATAAATAAATAAATGAGAGCGAGAGAGAACACTGCAGTTATATGGGGAACAAAGTAGGAGGGGACAGAGGAGGACTCTTCTGTTACCGTTTCATCAAAGCAGATCACACACACACAGTCCCAAAGTGCACTGCAGCATATCGGTTGGTAGACCCGTATCGGTGTGTGCGTGTCTGTGCGCGTATTTGAGTGTGTGCACGCGCATGTGTGTGTGTTGTTTCTAGAACACTCACACCCTGTCTAAATAAAAATACCTTTCTTCTTTGACACCAAAGAAAACACACACACACACACACACAGCCCTACTTTAGAAACCACTGGGGAAAACAGTCTGATTGGGACAGGGAACACACACACACACACACACACACACACACACACACACACACACACACACACACACACACACACACACACACACACACACACACACACACACACACACACACACACACACACACACACACACCACACACACACACACCCACCCACCCACCCACCCACCCTGAGAAAACGTCTCTGCTGTGCCAAAACTTTAATTCCATAATAGCTTTATACAAACAAGACAGACACGTAGCTGACATAACAACCCAGCCATAGAAATGCAGATGCTTGTCGATATGCGTGTGTGGGTGTATATGTGCGAGTGTGTGCAAAAAAAACCTGTTCTTGCGTCTTGGATACGTGTGTGTCAATTACAACAATAAGAGCTTGGATATTGGGTTCTGTCGCCCGAGGGACTTTTATTGTGGTAACGCCAGAACACAGGCAAACCGGCCGTATCTGGGATTCGCTGGTAAATACACACACTATCGTTCACGCTCATGTGTGTGTGAGAGAGCGGATGACATCAAGATCCAGTTTGCCACTTTCTTGTGTCACAAACACTCCCTTGCACTGCTTTGAACTCAATGGACGTGTCAGGGAGGTCTGACACACACACACACACACACACACACACACACACACACACACACACACACACACACACACACACACACACACACACACACACACACACACACACACACACACACACACACACACACACACACACACACACGGGGAGAAAGCTATCTCAGTCTGAGGACCTGAGGGAAAACAGACAAAGAATATGGGGGAAGTCCCCCTTCTGTCACCAGAGCCTTCATGATATAACCTTACAGAGAATTCTGAGGAGAGAGTGACATTGAGACGTGAAGAGATAAAGAGAGAGTGGTAGAGATACAGAAAGAGAATTAGAGAGATAGACATTAAGTGAGATATTCACCAATAAAAGGGGAAAAAGTTAAATCACAGAAGACAGGGAACTACCACACGACATGGACGATAAATATGTTCCATCATCACCCGTCGCTCTGATTCCGTCAGCTAATCATCGGCAGGCACTTTGCTAAACCTGTTAGCACACCAAGATAGCACGCTTAGCATTAAAACTATACTGGGCCTTACATTCGTCCTTAAGACAGTAGCGCTGGTCTTCCCACTACAGACTCCAACCATAACACACACACGCACTCCAACCAATAATGGGTTTTACTGCCCTGACGAGACAACACATGCTAGCTTAGATGAAGCCGCGGTGCTAGCCCTGTGCGTCCGCCGGAAAGACAACTCTCTCTCTTGCTAGCAGCGGTGTTGGGTATCAAACACATTCTTTAGCCCTCTGCTCAACCCGTACCTCTGTAGCGCTGTCTATTCAACTGTCCAGAATCTGTCTTCTCACACACACACACACACACACACACACACACACACACACACACACACACACACACACACACACACACACACACACACACACACACACACACACACACACACACACACACACACGAAACCGGCTTCGCTACGGTGAGTCAGCACTTAAGGTGAGCGCAGCACAAAGTGGCATGCATAGCAACACGCTTTTTCTGCTCTTTTTCTTTTTTTGCCATCTGAGAAGAGCCATGGGGCCGGGGTTTTGGGGTTTAGTGTTGGTGTTTAGCGGTTTATTAACGGCACTCTACAGCTCTCAGCCGGTTCAGGGATAATCAGCCCGGGGAGCCGTAAAGGCACACGCAGAGAAAGTGTTTTACATGTCGTTGACTTGAAGAAACCAAACTCAAACACTCAAGGGAGTTTTCTCCTCAAGAGATCCCAGTGTTTATAAAGTACACAGTAAAAAAATAAAAAACATACGGTATTTGAGGGGTTGGGCAATAACACACAGGTACAATGTGTGTTCTGCTTAAGGACGTGATTATACTTGCGCATACGATCGCAAAGTATGCACTTTTCTTCTTGGTCTATGTGCTTTGTTGATTTGTAATTCTAGCTGCCGTCGTACTTATTCACCATAAAAGACACCCTGTTTGACAGAGGTTGGCAAAACAATGGCTCGCAAGCCGGAGAGGGTGGGGAAGGGGGAGGTATGGGTAAGGGGGGGGGGGGGGAGAGAGAGAGAGAGAGGGTGGGAAAAAAAGAAGAGAGACAGAGGGAGAGGGAAGGACAATTGAGGAAAGGACTGATCATAGTCTTTAGGTTTCGCCCCACCGTGACACACACACACACACACACACACACACACACACACACACACACACACACACACACACACACACACACACACACACACACACACACACACACACACACACACACACACACACACACACACTGTGTGTGTGTGTGTGTGTGTGTGTGCGGTGCCGTTCTCCGCTGTAGCGAGGAGCAGGACGTGCGGTGGTTAAATCCCCTGGGAATCCCCTGGAGACCTCCACCATGGGTCGGTTACCACACTCGCTCGCTCACCCCGTGTCTGTCTGTGTGTTTGAGGAGTTTATCGGCACACACTATGTATGTGTTGGCTGGTCTCAGGTGCCCCAAATTGCCTGCATGGTAATAAATAAAGTTGGACAAACAACCTTTATGCAGGAATCTCTTTAGCAGAAAAGTGTCCAGCGTCACCCCCAGCAACGATGAGATCTCGGTCATCAGACTCAAAGCTTTAGTAACACACACACACACACACACACATGCAGGAAAGGTACATTCCTTTTAGCTCTTAAATATCAACCTCAGGTCTTGGGTGAGAGTGAGTGAGTGAGTGAGTGAGTGAGTGTGAGAGAGAGAAAGAGAGAGAGAGAGAACAAATTAAGTCTAACAGTCTTCTATGCAATAGAGGGAGAGATAGAGACAGAGAGAGAGAACGAGTCCAATCAAAGAAAATAATCCAGACGGACCGCCTCTCAATTACAGCCCCCCCCCCCCCGCCCCCTCTTCCAGCCAGTCCTCAGTCCACCCCTCCTGATTGGTTAAGGGCCGACGAGTCCTCCCATGTGATTGGTTAGTTAAAGCAGGGGGTGAGGTGGGGGTCTTTTGTTCTCTTCCTGTCTCCACTGAGAATAGAAGCGGTAATGGCCGCAGGTATGATTAGTCTGAATTACTTTCTTTTACAAGAGTGACGAGGAAGGGAGGAAGAGATAAAAGAAGACAAGAGCAAAAAAAAGAGCAGACCGTGGAGGAGAACAGAGGAAAAAGGGGAGCAGAGACAAAGTCAAACAAACATGAGTGTCAACAAGACTAAAAGACCCCCCGTCCACCAATGAGGAGAGAGGACAAGGCAGAGGGGGCGGGGCCTGGTGAGAGGTGACAGTACTATTCATGCCAGCGGAGAGATGTGATAAGATAAGGCTTTATAATTGCTCTTTTTATCCTGGCTGCTTTTAATCCTTTTGTTACCCTGGCTGCCCCCCCCACACACACCTCAAACGATAACACAGCAACTCTTTGAACACTGATTTCACGCAGACGTACACACACGTTTCCTTTCTTGCTGTGGTAGCAGAAAAAAGTGCTTATCCTCTCTCTCTCTCTCTCTCTCTCTCTCTCCTTGCAGGATGAAATTTAACTCTGTGAAAAATTCACTTGATATTGGGAAATATGCAGATTGCTGATAGTCGAGATTTTTCCAGTAAGGGGGATGGAACTCTGCACTTTCAATGTGATTTCCCAATTAAGTATGCCTTTGATAATGCTGTTGATACAAAACTTTGCATGTCGGCCTCTGCATTTTAAACAGTCCTCTGTATCTATTATAAAGAAGAAGCTATTCTAACTCACAGGTCTTTCTGAAGACTGACCTTAAAAAGCACTAGCATGTTTAAATCTCTATTATACTTTGAATTGTCATCTTCTGCCTGTGTGTGTGTGTAAGTCCTTCCTGCTGGGGCTTCCTCGGACCAAAAACTCCATCAATGGGCCGGGAGCCTTAAGTACACACACCGCTAGTCCTAGATTGACCACGCCACCACAGGGCAGCTAATCCTGTTACAGCGTGTCACCTACTAGACTCCCGCTATTCATGGCTTTACACACACACACACACACACACACACACACACACACACACACACACACACACACACACACACACACACACACACACACACACACACACACACACACACACACACACACACACACACACACACACACACACACACGGCTATAGAGTAACCTTGCTGTTTACGAAGCGTGAGGCGTAGGACAACCGTATCTCCAGAATGGGTTTAGGCTGTAGGTAAGAACCTGTCACTCAACAAGCTGGCCCAAGACCCGCCCCCTTCTTTTAGTCAATGCAGAGGAGGAAGACGCTCGAGGTGAGGTCACCGAGTTCTATCGGCTGGTTACACACAACGCTGTGTTTGGGGATAAAGTGGAGAACACAAGAGGCGAGCCCTTGGGATCAATCTGTGCGTGTGTGCGTGTCTGTGTGTTGACTGTTCTCAGTTGCCCAGTGAGACAAGGCTAATAGGGTGAGCGGTGTGTGTGAGTGAGTGAGTGAGTGAGTGTGAGAGGTCTTATACCAAGGCTTAGTGAGCGATGACCACATTAATCTTGTGTGTGTGTGTGTGTGTGTGTGTGTGTGTGTGTGTGTGTGTGTGTGTGTGTGTGTGTGTGTGTGTGTGTGTGTGTGTGTGTGTGTGTGTGTGTGTGTGTGTGTGTGTCCTCCTTTGCCCCATGCGTGTGACAGTGTGTGCTGCACTAACTATCCCAATCAATTGAATTGCATTCCTCCATTGTGTGCCCTCATGAGCTTCATGTCCAAAACTTTACTTTAGGACCAGCAGCTTTACTTTTGCAGAAGCACAGCGTAGGGTAAAACTAACAATGCACACAACGATAGACTGCTGGGGGAACAGGGGGTCAGATATATGAGTGAGTGGGTGAGTGAGAGAGATAGAGGTAGAGCGAGGTGACTGAAAGTGGGATCTAGAAAGGTTTACGTTGAAAAATAATAATAATCACACGACTTTCACACATAAACATGCATTCACATACATTTAATACACACGTGTGTGTGTGTGTGTGTGTGTGTGTGTGTGTGTGTGTGTGTGTGAATTGGGGACATCCAAGTGACATTGCACAGCAGGTTAACTCCTGGGTCAGTGAGGATCTGAAGTGGGTTCTCAACACGGAGGGCAGCAAAATAAAGCAAAACAAGAGGGAGAAGATTGCTTATTTCCTGACCAATTGACCAATCACACTCCAATAGACGGACCACCCCCCCCCCACCCCCACCCCCACCCCACCCCGCCAGGGGACCCGTCAAGAAGACAACGCGCACCCTCGCGTCTCCAAGGAGACGGGCCGCAGTGGCTATTTAAATCCAAATGACCTGCGCCAAACACATCCGATTCTGCTCCCTCTCAGGTTTCTGGCCATCAGCGCCGGGACTAAAGGTATGGAGAACGACCAATTCACCGCTGATTGTGATGATAAATGAATCGGGTACCATGAGGCCATTGGAAGAGGGGGAACTGACAGTGTCAGGACGGTTATGGGTGTGGAAAGAGAACAGGAATGATCCATATAGGATAGACCCGGCTACTGGTGGCTAACCACTAGGCTAACCTCCCATGTACGTTTCCTTGTCTTTTGTATCCATTTACTACAAACAAAGACGTTCCACTTACACACATGCACCGAACAACATGCTGGTGCCACATAAAAGTGCGTGTGTGTGTGTGTGTGCGTGCGTGCGTGTGTGCGTGTGTAAGACGAGGGCAACCATTAGCTAATACTAGCTCGGATCTGAGGCTACTTATGAGAACGCAGGGCTGGGGTCCAACCGTGTAGAAATATTTAAAGGTCAAATCTGATCTAACAGCCGTGAGGTTTTCAATAGAAACACTCACCGATTCCTAGTTCGGCTCTTTCCCATCCCCCCTTTCCCTATCTATCCTTCCCTCTCAATTTATTATATTTTATCTCCCCATTTCCAGTTCCTTTTATCTCCTCTCTCCCCATCCTCCCTTTCTTTTCCTCATCTCCTCCCCTCCCTTCCGCTCTCTCCAAGCTCACATACACAATCATAGAACTCTAATTCCCTTGATTGATTGATTTATTCTTAGCCCCTCCCCCCACTCTCTAATGGTTAATTGGCTCCATTGCCTCTGGGACGTGAGCGCGAGCCGATCCATACGTGAAACGCTAGGCTGCCATGGTGGAGGGGGCGGGGACAATTAGAAGTTGAATTAGCAAATGATCACGAAGCCTATGGGGGAAAAGAAAAATCTTGGGAGAGGATAAACGTGCACGAACACACACACACACACACACACACGCACACGCACACGCACACGCACACGCACACACAGGCACACACATGCATGCGTGCGCGCGCCGAACACACCTAGAGGCTTGCGCTTCAGTGAGTTCTATTCAAGCGTGCGAGCGATCGATGGCCCACGTGTTTAAAAGCAGAGGGCCAGGCCGCTTGAAGGAGGCTATTCTCTGAAGCTGCTCAAAGGAAAAGTTTCCCTCTTTGTGGTGGTGGGAGGGGGCAGTAGGCGTCACCGTCATCCTCCACCGTAGGAGGAAGCCGGCGGCCGGGCGAGGAAGGCGATTGGTTGATTTCAGGTTCGGCTCCAAAATGATCACCAATGTAAAAATAATAATGCCGACCCTTTTTTTGTTATCATTATCAGGGCACCCAGTTTCTTTGTGGGTTTTTTTGCCGAGCCTTTGCGCAGCATTGCACCTCATCATGTATAATATCTTCAAGACAATATAGCCAACTGTAAAGCCCAAAGCAAGATGGCCGATTCGATCTGTAGCAGCCACAGCTTCTCTTCCCAAGCAAACATATTTTTGTTTGTTTGTGTCTTTCTCCCTCTTTGTAAATGAGTTAGCCTAACGATGTTTGTTGTGGCCGACCCCCCTGCTGGGGCCCCTCGCCATATCCACAGCGGGGGGGGGGGGGGGGGGGGGGGGGTGGGTCTGGTCTCTGATTGAGGTGTGTCATCAGATGATGATGTCATCACATAATCCTATTTCATTGGCTAAGCAGCGGTCGTGAGTATGGCTGAAATGAGCAGCAGATTTTTAAAGAACACACATTGGGTTGTTCATTTGCTGCCTGGCGAATGAACATCCATTATTTTGTTCAGCCTTGAACAAAATAAGTGTGCGTTTGCCTCAAATCATGAATGTTATAGGGGCGAAGGGGGGCGAGGGGGGGGGGGGTATGTTGTTTTGGTGTAAGAGCAAACGTCCATTTGCAGCCTGTGTGCAGCAGTGAAACAGGACTCTGCTGGCATCAGAGAGCCGTCTGGTGTCATTACTCTCCAGCGCAGCCAGTCTGGACGCCTGGCTGCAGCACAAAAAGCCTTTTCCATTTCATGTGATGTGGCTAGAAAATGGCTCTGACCTACACAAATGGCGTGATTTGTCTCCATTTTGCATGTCAAACCCCCCCCCCCCACCCACCCACCCACCCACCCTAATCCCCCTCCAATTCTATCCCTTTTCTCCCTCTTTTCCCGTCTTTCTCCTCTCCCTATCCACTCATCCAACATTTGTTAGGCAATTACAACCAAACGAGGACATAATAGGGCTGTCTGCCCAAGCTCTCTCTTTAAAGTGGGCCGGCTCTCCCTCCCCTCCCTCCCTTTATCCCTCTCTCTTTCTCCCTCTGACACATACACACAGACACACACACACACACAAGGGATAGACATGGACAAATGTGTGAAACACCCGCTACCCGCGTGCACGCACACACAGCTGTGGGCCATTTACTTTGTGTATGGCTAGCCGTTAGCCAAGCGGCTAGCCGTTTAGCTAGTTTACTTAGCCCTTTAGCTTGCGCGACCGGGACAACGGTGGTTAAAGAATGTGTGCTTTTGCTCCTGCATTCAACATTCAACAACGAGACGGGATTCTGGAAAATTGGGGTTCCTATTGCTCTCCCTTGGCAAACAAAAGCAATAACACCATCATGTCTGATTCATAATTCTTCGTATAATCCTCACACACACACACACACACACACACACACACACACACACACACACACACACACACACACACACACACACACACACACACACACACACACACACACACACACACACACACACACACACACACACACACACACACACACAGGTGCCTGTTCCTTTGATGAATGTGACAACAAAGCGCACGCCCTCCCGTCTGTTGTCAGAGCTCATAAGACTCACTTGATGGTCCTTCCCCCTGATTTTCTGCATTTGGAGTGGAGGAGCCGCCATGAAATTAATTACCTTGATTAAATATTGTCCGTCTGGATGCGCCGTGAAGGGAAATGGAAGACAGACGGAGTGTGTGTTTCTGTGTGTTCTGGTGGCAAAAGAAATGTACTGAGTGTTGCGGCCCCCCGAAAGCCGGAGAGAAGAGTGACAGACGGACAGCGGGAGAGAAAGGCGGACGGACGGCCACGCAACGCTTCATCGGAGGGATTAAAACAGGTCTTAATAATCTGGGCGGTTTTGCATAGCATAACCTAATTGCATCGCAATTACTTACCACAATGGGATTTACCACAGAGCGGCCATCTTGGTTCTAAACATTAGCTGTGTGGGGGGGGGGGGGGGGGGGGTGGACTGAATGCAGAGTCCCGTCCCCCCAAGATGGCCGCCCAAGGTGGAGAAGGCCCACAGTGTTCCACTTAACTTGAAGCCATGGGCTGCACTCATAAAAGACTAAAGAATGTGCAAACCATTCAGACTTTGACACGTCGCATTCACAACATTAGGCGGACCTTAATTAGGCCCGGCGCTACAAACGGACCAACTAGTTCCAAGTCAAACACTAACCGAGCCAGAGCGGCTTCACCAAGCCATCGGAAACCCTTTTCCGCCCCCAGCTTACCGGACGGTGATTGGTCTAAACTCAGAAGTCGGTCAGCCATAAGCGGCCCAATCAATACCCCTCACACACAGGGGTGGAAATGTCCAGTGTGTGTGTGTCGGGGGGGGGGGGGGGGGGGGGTATGTGGATGGCATCATCATGAACTCAAGAAGCTGGATTCCACGCAGCAGAAATATCATTTTCAGTCTAAAGTGGCGTGGGAGGGGCGGGGAATCAAATCGAACTGCGATACTTTTGCTAAATGTGTCTGCTGATAAAGGGAGGGGGATGAGACATTGAGAGAGAGAAACAGAGAGGGCAGAGAGACATTGAGAGAGAGAGACAGAGAGAAGAGAGACAGACAGAGAGAGAGAGAGAGGAGAGAGTGAGAGAGGACAGAGAAAGACAGGGTGGTACAGACAGACAAGACAGCTGGAAGGGACGGACCAACAAAAGAGCGGGAAGAAGAGACGACAACAACTTGAGGACGAGCGACTCGAGCGAGACTTGAGCGAAAGGCCAGACACTTCTTTGGCACATAGGTGGAGAGAGAGCCAATGTCACATGACCACCCCATCCTCCCCCCCACCTATTGCGTGGCGTTGTGACATCATACCTGCCTCGCCGCCAAACCACTTCTCTGATTCCCTATCGAGCCACTGTCTATCTTTTGGGGGGGGGGGGGGGGGGGGAGAGAGAGACAAAGACAAAGATAGTTAACAGGTTATTGATTGCGTGCGCACACACATTGCACCAGGAAACAGTATGAGGGGATAGAAACATGGCCACACACACACACACACACACACACACGTCTTTCATCTGATAACATTCATGTTTGACGGTGCACTCAATGAAACGGAAAAAAAACATAAACTCCTCCCTCATGCCACCCCAGCCCCCCCTCCCCTTTCACCTTAGCGAGGGCCCCCTTTACCTGAGGGGCCCCTTTACTTTGAAAATCCCAAATGAAAGAATATATTTTTTCTGGTAATGTAATGGTAATGAAAGTGGGGAGGAGGCGAAAAGTCCAGTCGGTCCACTCTATGCCTGAATACCGACTATTTAAAGTGGCCATATATTCAAAATGGCCTCACATCAGGGGCCCATTATTGCTTCATCCAACACCAGGTTGGGGAGAAGGGAAGGAAGGAGGAGGCGAGCTCAAGCAAACACTAAATCAAGACGACACTTGTGTCTGCAGATTATTGGCGCGCGCGCACACACACACACACACACACACACACACACACACACACACACACACACACACACACACACACACACACACACACACACACACACACACACACACACACACACACACACACACACACACACACACACACACACACACACCCACCTTTAGGCTGAACAAGGGGGTTTTCTACAGCTGAGTAACAAAGCATGTCTCCATAATCCCAACGCTTGACTCAAGGCTAAAACACAATCCCTCCACCCCCACCCTGTTTCTGAAGACTTTATTCAGCTTTGGCAGGGGAAGGGTGGGGCTATATGTGGGGGTGTATGCGGGCATGCGTGTGTGTTTTTTGGAACGGGCAGGGGGTGTGCTGGGGGCTCCACAAACGAACCCAGGACACACTTAGCGTTGATTATTCTAATTATGACTGGGAGCGCCGGCTAGATTAGGAATAAACGCACGGACCAATGAGCTGCTGATGACCGCCCGTCACTGCCGCGGTCCCACCGCGTTAGCGCTAACCAGGCCTGACAGCCACACACACACACACACACACACACACACACACACACACACACACACACACACACACACACACACACACACACACACACACACACTGGGCAGAGTGTGGGGGTGGGTGTATGTGTGTGGGGTGGTGTTTGTGACGGCTACTTCCTGGAATACTTGTGTCCATTCCATAACAAATTCCTATCCCGACTTGTTAGTTTGTTGCTTTCGGTTTCGGCTTGTTTGCTCGTACAACAACAAACAAAGCAATGTTCTATTCTGCGGGCGGATAACCTCGGAGAGGACAAGAAAATTTAGCATAGCAACGTTTGCGGTTCACCGTCGCACACAGATCCGTGGGAATGTACTAGGGGAAACAGTGTCGGAAAACAGAGCTAGATGGCGGACTACTTAACAGGGTCGAATTCACCACATTGGGCCGGAACCATACAGTTGCCATGGAAACAGATGATGCCACTCAGTTGGTGGGGGTTAGGGGGGCAACCTTGAGTCTAGCTATGCTAAGTCTACACATAAACTCTGCTTGACCCCCAGACTCCAAATTCACCAAAGGCAGCCGGGTAGAAAATCCCCTCCATTAGCAAGTCACCTGAGCCAACTAATGGCTAATGTTTTGGTGCCAGCGCAGTCTGGAGATAAGAACTTCAATGTCTTTTAGAGATTAAAACTGCAGCTATACCCAAACGTTACAGCACTGCTACACGTGATGTGTCCGAAATTTGAAAAGTCTGAAATTTTTAAATGTGTGCCTGCTGGTGTTTATTAATTAATTCATCGTTATTATTTCTGGGTTGAAAAGCAACACTTCCATGCTAACTTTAGCCCTGTCACTGCTTCCAGAAACAGTTGCTAACGGTGGATATTGTTGCTGCCTCTCCATTAGCCCGGAACCCCACCGAAATGTGACTGATGTGGTGAAGTAAAAAAAAAAGTACATATATATATATATATGGGCACCAACACAGAGCGCCCTATGCAAATAACACACTGTAATCCACCGCTGCTGCTGCCTTTTTGGGTCGGCCACATGTGCAAGCTAGCCAGTCAACCATAATCTACCTAGCCACTGTTGTATGACCACCCCTCCCAAAATAAACCCAGAGCCAAAAACAAAAATAACAGCGCTATGTACTTAGGGCTGATTATGATTATGTAATTGTATGTAAATGGTAATGTCAACAGTGGTAAAATTACAGTGCCGGTGGTAAAGTGTACGTAGATGACTATTTTTGTGCACACAGTTGGTAACCCCCTTGTGAAAATGCTAGCAGGTGCAGAATTCTCGAGCCGTTTATTTATTAATTACGACTGGAGATTGGTGACCGGTGAGTCATCGAAGCCGAGGCTTTTACCGTAACCGGTGTCTTCGGGTTGTCTGCAGTGAAAAAACCGTGTGGCACACACGAGGCTGCACTAAAAAAAAAAAAAAATCGTATCTTGTTTCTGGCTCTGGGCTATTTGGTCGTCTCTTGACAGAAAGACTAACCTTTGTGTTGGACTGACCTTGGGGGGGGGGGGGGGGGGGGGGGGGTCACCAGCAAGGCAGGTACGACTGGAAGTGTAAGTGTTTTGGGGACATAACCTTTTAAGTAGTAGCAGGCCTACATCTACAATCTACTTCTACTATCACCATTTAGCCCTGTGTTAAAGTTGCTCCACATCCATGTAATTTGAACTAGGCAAACAAGATGAAGGATAAAGAATTTGCCTTTGAATACGAAGTCAGTGTTATCACCCAAAGCAGCTTAACCTGGCCAGGTGTGCCATGCCCATAAAAGGGTCTTTTATAGTTACTTTAACAACCACGATCACCTGGTGAGCTCGTTTATATTGATTTAAATAGCATGGCTGGGCCTACTTGTACTATGCCAGTACTGCGCATGTAGGTTAAAATACAGATTTGGGAGTAGATTCCGACACTTTCACCCGTCAAATAGGCCTACTGCTACACAAAAACACGCAGACGCGTTTGTAGAAACCATACGGGTAGGAGGTGGTAAAAGTTGTCAGGATGACAAACCCAACGTCATCGGTGGACTACACACACACACACACACACACACACACACACACACACACACACACACACACACACACACACACACACACACACACACACACACACACACACACACACACACACACACACACACACACACACACACACGATCTAACGTTACAATTCTCAAAATCACAAAGCAAACTCAAGTATAACCTGCGAGCTATCATGTGCAGTTTCTCCTGCATCTTGGAGCAACTTGAAACCACAGACAAGCTTCACCGATCTCACCATATGGTCCCCGGAGGAAAAAAAAGAAAACACACAACACGCAGTCGGACAAAGTGTTTTTGTTGAAGATAAGCCCCTTCCTAATTGCGCTGGTTCGTTTTCATTAGAACGAACACAGATGTATGAAATAGAGGGTTTGAACGGATGTGGGGCTTTTGCGAAATGCTCCTTTGTTTGAAAAGAAGACCACGGCGGTGCCTTCTCGCCGCTGATCGCCTCGGCGGAAACGCGAGACGCGTATCGATCATGTTGAACCGGACGGCTGTTGTATTGCGAAAGACAAGAGAGGCTGTAAAACACGCCGTTTCCGAGCACAAATAACACCACGTTGTATATATCAGAAGTGTGTGTGTGTCAGTGTGTGTGTGGGGGGGGGGGGGGGGGGGGAAGACAACAATAACACAATAACATTAAAAAAAACTACAAAAAAAGACGGCGTCACATGTGCGGTTTATTATACACGCCAGCGATTATTTTCCACGCTGGTGGCTACGGGCTCTTTGTCCTGTCCGAGTGCATCAAATAAACAAAAGCTACGGGCTTTTCTTTTTTTTTTTGGATCAAGGCGGATTAACATCGGGCTTAATCGTAATAAGATGACCAATAACAGTCTTTGTTCTTCGTCTAAACCCACATAAACCGATGGAAAATTCATTTATTAAAAAGAAAAAAGAAAAAAAAAGAAAAGAATGAGGACTTCTGCGACCAGGAATTGAGGAAAGCGGACGCTGCTCCAGCTTGGTCTATTGTATCCGCGTCTGCCAGCCCCGCCATCCCCCCTTCCCAGCGCCGCTCCAGTCATCGGCGGGCAGCCGATGGAAGGAGGAAAAGTGCTAATAGTTGCCAGCCAACCCACCCACCCACCCATCCACACACCGTCTCCGGGTTTAACAACCCAATGTTAAGCGACTCCATACTGCGTCGTATGACCATAAAGTGACACTTTTAACCCCAAAAGAAAGGTCGGTGAAAGACTGACTAGGACAGGGCTACGCTGTAATGATCAGCCACAATACACAGGCCGACGGGCTGCCCTTTAATTTTTAAACAGCTGCAAAAAAAAAGAGAAAAAAAAGAAGCTACGCGTTATCCTCGCTTCCCTTTTCCCAATCTGGCAACCTCCGAAATCGAGAACTAAAACTGAAACGAAAAAATTAATCAAATGTAATGTTTCGTCGTCCCTAGCGCTGATAAAAAAAAATACATGTGCGGGTCGATATTTAGTTTGGACTGAAAACAGACCGTGGTAAGCACACTTTCCACGCGGGTGCACAAAACTTCCAATCAATCACCCCCTCCCACCCTCACCAACCCCAACACACACCGACAGTTGAATCCGATCCAAAGCGTGACCCAATGCGCTTCATCCGGCACAAACTGTTTTTACTCACCGACTTGCAAAACGTTCTCCACACAGCCCGTCTCCAGTAGCCTGATACCCCGGCGGAAGGGAAGTCCGTCTCCCGTTCCCACCGCTCCGGCTACGGCGCTAGACGTGGTGCCAGCGGTAGAGGCTGCTCCTCCTCCGCCGCCGCCACCACCACCAGCGCTGGTAGAAGATCCAGACCCAGCGGCCCCAGCCCCGGTAGCCGCCGACGGGCCCTCCTCGCCGGCGACTCGACATTGAAACGAAGAGTACATACATATTTCCTTTTCGTTACGAGGAAAAGACCAGTACACGATACGACGTTGGACGGGCTCCGGGATCCGTTCGAAGCGCTCCTCGACTCTCTCAAAGGCCCATTTCTCCGCCACTGCCTTCGCGGCGCAATCCAAAAGGGATTCCGGCGAGCGGTACCGAGAGTTCGCAAACCCGCTACCGTGTCCGGGCCCCGGCCCGGGACCCCGGGGAGCGGGGCGGAAGCAGGGTCGCTTGCTAGCCGGGGGTAGGGAGAGGTGAGGCGGCTGCTCTCTGCGTCCGTCCGCCATGGCGATCCGATAAACACTGAGTGAGCCGAAGCACGGGCAGCCGAGCAGCCACAGGAAACACACACACACACTCTCGCGCGCACACACACACACAGCCACGGCGCATGGAGAGGGGGAAGGAGGAGGCGGCGGGTGTCCTGTGTGTGTGTGTGTGTGTGTGTGTGTGTGTGTGTGTGTGTGTGTGTGTGTACGGTGGTCACTAAACCATACAATAACAGAACACTCCCCAATCAGCCGCGGTAGATAGGGCTTCCTGGCCAGGTTTTAAGTTATTTTCCGGCCACTTAATAAAAAAAAAAGACAACGTCTCAAATTCTTCGAACCAAGATACATCTCACAGAGATCAATAACACACATAATTCCTCCTTTGAACACGCCATACCTTCAACCCTATTCTTTCCCATTCTTCCTATCCTACCTCTTGTGTGCGTTTCTTTGAAGACAATGATCGCGGCCGGCGCAATCATTGCGCATAACAATGCCACTGTATTGCAAATTAGATTCACACTATTACGTGGCCGATACATGTCAATTACGCCCAGCCAGCAAATACGCATCAATTTAAAGTGAAGTCCACGGTCTCCTCCCTCATCGGGTTGACCAAACGTCTCAAATGGTCATTATCAATGATCAATACATTATAACCCACTATCTCTCTCATTATCTTTCTCTTTATCCTTGACTTTCCATTCCTCCCTCTCTCTCTCTCTCTCTCTCTCTCTCTCTCTCTCTCTCTCTCTCTCTCTCTCTCTCTCTCTCTCTCTCTCTCTCTCTCTCTCTCTCTCTCTCTGTATCGCTCTGTACACGCGATCATAATTGAAACCAAGAAATTGAGCAGAGGGGAAAGTTTTTGTCATCCACAACAAGTAAAGACACACACCGCTTGTGTTTACATGTTCGTGATTGCGGGACTCCCACATGAATGTGTGTGTGTGTGTGTGTGTGTGTGTGTGTGTGTGTGTGTGTGTGTGTGTGTGTGTGTGTGTGTGTGTGTCTATTTTTGTGAGACTGGTGGAAAAAGTAGGCCTACTCATATATTTAAAAAAATCCCCTTTGATGAATGGTGAGACGTCTTCCGTTAAACATGTCACTGAAGTATTGGACGACGGGTTTGGTCCGTTTGTCTTGCAATAAAGAAATCGAAGAAACTAAAGAGTCATGCACTTGACGTTACATTTTCCTTTGAGTGTAGTAGAGCAGAGATATAAAATAATCAATTTAATTGAGGCCAGTTGTATTTGTTTAGCCCTTAGGCCTGATCAGAGTTCGGCTACAGTCCAGTCTCATTGTTCAACACAAAACTAGGCCCATGGTAGGCCTGCCGCAGGCTTCAGATAATACCTCAGAATCCATCGCTGCAAGACTTCACAGAAGAAAAACACACGCAGTGAATTCATCTATACAACGCACAGAGAGACAGGCGTCTGGGACCTGTACTCAGAGACACAATTACAACAAATGCCTCCACGCTGCCGGTCTGGGTGATACAGAACAGCGCACCGTCGAGAGGGAAGTCGTTTCACAAGCCTGTTTGCAGCCTGGTCGTGGCTCTAGTGTATTTTGAGCAAACACGTGGCGTGGATACGTTCACTCAATCAACCTAACTATAGTTCACATTCCTTTCAGCAGGCGCTCCCCAGGGAGGTGCAGCCGGCTATGGATGTTAAAACGATGTTCGGGGAAAATTTGCCCAAGCTGTTAGTTAAGTCACTCTTTTCCCTCCCTTTTGTATTCCCGCT
>JACYXH010000420.1:62500-107500 GCA_026745465.1 Lota lota | reverse complement strand
ACACAGACACACAGACCTCGCACTCACACACACACACACACACTCTCTTTCTTTTGCATTTCTTCATTGTTTTATCTTCCTCCTGTTGTCAATTTGTTCTCTTCCTCTTTTCCTGTATTTCGTTCTCCTCTGCTCTCCTTTTCCATTCTTCACTCCTTTTCTTTTTCTCCTCTCCCTCTTCCCTCTCCTCCCCTGTTCCCCCAGAGCAGACTCCAGCAGCCCACTCCCTGTCAATACGCATACACTAAATAAGCCCTTCTGTTGCTGAGATGCTGCACGGAGCCACGGCGGCCATATTTAATTACGGCCTTACATCGCCCTCAGATACCCCCTCCCCCCTAACTTCTCCTTGGTGAATAGGAGTGGGTTGAGGGCACAGACAGTCAAGCGGTGTTGCTCGGGGGGGGGGGGGGGGGGGGGGGGGGATTCTAGTGTGTCCAGGGCCATGTCATTTGGTGGATAGGGCCGGTGTTAGAGGGGGGCCCGGGGGCCGGGGAGGGGGGAGGCTAGGGGTGCCCCTGAGTGACGTGCACGTCTGACGTGAACGATGGGCTCCGGAGGGGAATGAGAGGGGTGGGGGGGGGGGGGGGGGGGGGGAGGGTGGACGCGCTGGAATTTGGTAAGCATGAAAAGGGAAAGGCAAAAGGTGGAAGGAGGAGGAACGAGGATGGGGGTGGGGGGGGGGGGGGGGGGGAGGGGTGCGAGATGATGAAAGAGAGAAAAAAGTTATGACTCGATGAATGAGCCACTTTGTGAGCAGCGGAGTGAAAAGAGGCAGGGAGCAAGATGGGGAGCGATAGAGAACGGACGGAAGCGAGGGAGATGTGAATGAGAGGCTGCGGATGGGGGCGACATCTGTAATGATGTGGAGCAATTAGGAAGGGGTTCGAGGAATGAAGGAGTTAGCGGTCGACATGAGAGACATGACCCCCAGCCCACCTCCCCACCAGCCCCACCCCCCGGTGGCCCTGTGCCTTGAGGGGGAGGGTTGTGGTGGTGGTGGTGATGGTGATGGTGATGGTGGTGGTGGTGGTGGTGGTGATGGTGATGGTGGTGGTGGAACCCAGGGCAGCTGTGGGGAATGTGAGACATGTGTAGGGAACAAAGCAGACCACTGTCACCCAGAGAGAGGCCTTGTTATGGGGCAGCGGGGGAGCATGACGTGACCCACTCCATGGATGAATGGATGGATTGGTGGGTGGACTGATTCATATTTGGATTATGGCTGGATGAATGGATGAGTGGATGAGTAGATGGATGGATGGATTGTGGATGGTTTGTTTGTTTGTTTGTATGGATAAATTACAGATAAATGGACATACGGTTAGAGAGAGAGAGAGATGGATTCATGGAGAAGGGGAGATGGAAAGATGAATACACATGGCTGGATGGAGAGAGCGAGAGATGGAGGGATAGAGAGACGGCGAGAGAGAGATGGATGGAGAGGGAGATGAAGAGAAAGCCAGCTAGAGAAACAGATTGACAGCAGGGACGTATTTTGCTCGCCAGCAGTCAGCCAATCAGCTGACTAGCCAGCTGATTGGCTGACTGATGGCGCTAACGATTGGCTGGCCAGGTGGTGTGTACCTGACAGGCTCGCCTGGCATGGAATGCCTGTCTGGCTGCCTCTCAGCTGGCTGGCTGTCTAAGTGGCTGGTGGGTCTGCCCACAGAGCACCACCACTGCGGAGGGACACCAGGGCAGGCATGGGGAATGTGAGGCATGGGACGGGGAACAAAGGCAGCCACTGTCCCCCCAGAGGGAGGCCTGGTCCTGGGCTACAGAGGGCACGGGAGTCAGCCTCTCAAACCGGATGGTGGGATGGAGGGATGAATGGAAGAAGAGATGGATAGAGAGATCAAATACCAACTGGCTTGGCTGGCTTGCCGACGGAGGGGGATTTAGGGGGCGATAGAAAGAGGACGGGGGGGGGGGGGCAACAACTGGAGGCAAATGTGAATACGTTCGTGGGTGCGTGCGTGTGTGTATGTGCGTGCATGTGTGGGTGCATGTAGTGTACCATGGTAAAGTGCATGTGACTCAAGAAGCTCAATTTGGGCCAAGGAAAGTTCAGCTGCTACATTTCAATATAAAGACAAAACAGCGACGTGGGTCAACTTCAGACGGCGCCATCAAACATGTGTGAGCATTCTGTGGGGGAAGTTGAATAAATTACTGTGAATAAATTACTGCCACCCCCCAAATAATAAATTAATTGGTGGGGGGGGGGGGGGGGGATTAATGATGAAGAGAGAGATACAGAGAGAGTAAGAGAGAGAGAGAAAGTGTGAGAGAGAGAAAGAGAGACAGATAGAGAGAGAGAGACAGAAAGAGACAGCTAGAGAGAGAAAATGACAGAGAGCGAGAGACAGCTAGAGAGAGAGACAGAGAGCGAGTGGGAGAGAGAGACACTGAGAGACAGAGACAGAGAGAGAATGAGTGGGAGAGAGAGACAGCTATAGAGAGAGACAGAGAGAGAGAGAGAGACACCTAGAGAGAGAGACAGAGAGAGAGTGGGAGAGAGAGACAGAGAGAGAATGAGTGGGAGAGAGAGACAGAGAGAGAGACAGACAGAGAGAGAATAAGTGGGAGAGAGAGACAGCTAGAGAGAGAGACAGAAAGACAGAGACAGAAAGAGACACAGCTAGAGAGTGAGAGACAGAGAGAGAGTGGGAGAGAGAGACAGAGAGAGAATGAGTGGGAGAGAGAGAGAGAGACAGAGACAGACAGGTAGAGAGAGAGACAGAAAGAGAGAGACAGGTAGAGAGTGGGAGAGAGAGAGAGACAGAGAGACAGAGAGACAGAGAGACAGAGAGACAGAGAGACAGAGAGACAGAGAGACAGAGACAGAGAGAGAGAGAATGAGTGGAAGAGAGAATAAGAGAGAGGAAGTACAACAGGAATCGTGTGGAACCAATGAGCCATATTGAGAGGAAAGCCAGTGGTCATTTGTCACAAACATACAGCAGGACAATACATGCAATTAATGCTGAAGTCCAGCTGTGCAGCAGGGGCCTGGAGGTGGGAGGCTAGGAGGCTAGGAGGCTAGGAGGGGAGGGAGTAGGAGGGTAGGGGGGTAGCAGGCTTGGAGGTAGAAGGGTAGGAGGCTAGGAGGGTAGCAGGCTTGGAGGTAGGAGGGTAGGAGGGTAGGAGGCTAGGAGGTTGCGAGGCTAGGAGGCTAGCAGGGTATTTGGTGGTGGTGGTGGTGGTTGGGGATTCCTACCCTATCAAATGCGCCCGGTGCCATTCTACTGAGGCACGCGAAACTCTAGGCCAATTACTGCTCTGTTACCATGGTTATTACAGATAATTCCAGGTTATTAAGTGCCAATCACGGTGTGGCTCATGCCCCCGTCATTATCTTAGCCAGGTTATTTTGTCTTCTCTGTTCTTGTCTTGTTTTCTTTTCTTACGTTCTGCCTCTGTCAACTGTCACTTTGTTCATGTTTTCTCTCCCTCTGACTCTCTCCCTCCCTCTATCTGTCTCTCTCCCTGTCTCTCTCTTTCCCTGTCTCTCTCTTCCCCCTCTATCTCCCTCTCTGTCTATTCCCTCTTGGTCTCTCCCTCTCTCTTTATTGGTCTCTCCCTCTCTCTCCCTCTTGGTCTCTCCCTCTTGGTCTCTCCTCACTCTCTTTCTCTCTCTCATTCTCTCTCTCCCTCTCTCTGTCTCCCTTTTGGTCTCTCTTCCTCTCAGTCTCTCCCTCTCTTGTCTGTCTCTCCCCATCTCTCTCTCTCTCTCTTCCTCCCTCTCTTCCTCTGTCTCTCTCTCTGTCTCTCTCTGTCTCTCTCCGTCTCCTTAGCATGGATACTTTCGCTGCTGTGATTGCAATGATATAATACATCTATGCATCTATATAATTTGTGGGAGGCCATCTTGCTTTGATGGACGTACATATTGGCTTTAAAACAGAAGAATAGACTATATGCTTTCATGTTTGAAATTGAGGCAAAACCCACTAAGATTAACTGGGTCCTTTAACAAAGGAAACACATTTCCAACTGTACTGAAGAACTAGACTAGACTTCCTTTCAAACTTTGAAATATTGTTTTTTGTACATTTCGTCATCTTTTTTGTTTAACAAACATATACCAGTGAGCAGTTGGTTTACAATTGTGGATTTACAAGACCCTGTTGTTAATTGAAATAAGAAACCTACAATATTAACCCAGAACATGTGAGCTTTTACTTAACGCTATAAAATAACTGCATGACTAATAGCAGGTAGGGGCTTGCTCAAGGATGCCTACAGGTAGGCATGCAGAAATTGGGGGATCGAACCCAGAACCTTTTGGCTGGAAACAATAGACATCTTTAAAACAATAAGGCCACACCCACAATCAAAATTGAGGTTGTTTTGGAATGCTACAGACTGCAGTGTACCGCCGTACTGAAACAAGCACACCACACACACACACACACACACACACACACACACACACACACACACACACACACACACACACACACACACACACACACACACACACACACACCGATACTCGCTACAGCACACAGTATATTAAAAGCACCTAGCATGCAGCGGCTCACCACAACCAGTTTCCCTCCTCTTCCGCTCGCCTGGATGACGGCCAATTAGCACCCAGCGAGAAAATGTCCAATCAGAAAACAGCGGCCCTCAGAAATAGCCAATTAGGCGTGTTTGTCTAGGACAAAGGGGGTGGCATTGCAGTGTGATTGCGCCACCGTTGAGCGTGGAAAACACGCTGAAATGACACCTTACTTGTTGCCTTACAACCCTACTCTGGGAGAAATACAGGCCGCTGATTGCAGCGGCGCCGCGGGAGAGGGAGGACCTCTGGTTATTACACCAAAACAATCAGCACCTCGGGCGATCCCACCCCAGCTCCTGTTTTCATTAGGGAGCTATTGAGTCAGGAACACCCTCCCCCTGCCACCCTCTCATTCTCTCTCTTTAGTTCTCTCTGTCGTTCTCCCACTCTTTCTCTCTCTACTTCTCTCCTGCTCTGTCTTTCTCTATCTCACCCTTCTCTCTCTCTCTCTCTCTCTCTCTCTCTCTCTCTCTCTCTCTCTCTCTTCTGCTGTCTTTCTCTGTCTCACCCTTCTCTCTGTCTCATTTTCTGTCGTTCTCTCACTCTCTCTTCTGATCTGTCTTTCTCTATCGCCCCCTTCTCTCGTTTTCTCTGTCATTCTCTCACTGTCATTCGCCCACTCTCACTCTTTCTCTCTATTTCTCGCCTGCTCTCTATCTCTATCTCCCCCTTCTCTTTCTCTGTTGTTCTCTCTCTATTTCTCTCCTTCTCTCCGTCTTTCTCTATCTCCCATCTCTCTTTAACTGGATTTTTTTCTATTTCTCACTCTCTTCCTCTATCTCGTCTTTCTCTACCCCTCCCTTTCTATCTCTCCACTCCCTCTATATCTCTCCCCTCCCTCTCTCTGGCTCTCTCTTGCACTCACACACGTCATTCTTTTTTAATTTCTTTGTGTATTAACCTGCACCGCCCACACACACACATACGCACTCACAGACACACACAGGCACACACAAACACACACACAACCACACACACACACACACACACACACACACACACACACACACACATACAACACACACACACACACACACCTGCTGTCACGTTCCTTGTGTCTGGTGCTAAAATGTATTCTGGAGATATGTAGTTGTTGTTTTTCTATTTTTTTCTTCTTCTTCTGCGGGTGGAATTAATGAAGCTGTAAATTCATGAGGCAGGAGCCACCGCGGCCTCCAGAACACTCCTAGGAGACCTTCCAGAAGGTTCCTGGGACCCGCATGCTTAATTAACTGATTGTGTGCTTGGCTGGGAGCCACGGCCAGGCGGGATTAAAGGGGAGCCGGGATGCTACGAGCTAGAGGCTAACGCTAAGCTATCAGAGGTGTGGAGGCAATGAGAAGCTGTGAGCTAGACGCTGAAGCTAGCAGAGGTAGCGACGACGCCGGGGGGAGCGAGGCGTAACGCGAGGAGGGCGAGAAAGAAGAAAAGAAAACGAGAATAAAGAGGATGGAGGGAGCAGAGCCACAGAAGGGGGGAAGAGGAAAATAAAAAGGAGAAAGGTTAGGAGAAAATAAAGCAGAGAGGGAGAGGGGATTAGATACAAATTAAAGTGACAACAGCAATAATTTATATAACAAAAAAAGATATGTTTTTATAATATATCATCAATCATCATCATCATCATCCTCATCGCAGGGGCAGGAATGCTCGAAAGGATAATCAATGAGCTATTATAAAGAAGATAATAGTTGAAGATGAAGATGAACAGTCTATAAAAGATTCTGAGATACAAAGCATCATTCTCTGTTACTAGAGGACCAATCTCGTGAACCATCGGCTCTCGTCTCACGATGATTTACTTCTGGGGACAACGGCCGATATTTCTGGGGTTCCGGTGTAGCCGGATAACAGGTAACAGATATCCGGGCAAAGACTTCCTTTTCCGTGCACCGGTCATTGTTTTAGATAATTGTTTAAGTCGATTCAGGTCCAGACGACATTTTGGCTTATCTCCTTAAACATATCAAAGCTAATGAAAAGATAAATCATCCTCAGACGATTGCCGATGGGTTCCGAGATTGTTACTCTCATGGACTGTTTGCATGCAAATACGCTTACACGTGATTGGTCAATACAACTTGTGCTACAAAAAGGATACAAGGATGCTTCCGATACCAAATCTTGTCCCGTTGCCTACATATTCTGCATTTATATGCAGATATCTATTATAACTAGAGATAACTAGAAGACGACCAAACCAAACCAAACTAGCAGAACAGCGCCCTCTCTGGCCAAAAACACGTCATTGCGTCAGTGAGCCTTCCGATTGGCTGGAATCTGAATGACGCTTTTTGCACTCCTGTATCAGTGGTTTTCACAATACTGTCAAACCTAAAAAAGAATGTTTAAATATAAATTATGCGTGTCTGTTTTATTTGCTGTTTTTTTATTAGTCTGTTGGAAGAATGAAAAGGGGAATAGTCTACTGTATTGATGACCAATATGCATCAGCCATGAAGATAATGAGAGATAAAGAGAATGTCCAAATATTTGGTGGGTCCTGGGCCAAACCTCCCTCCCCAGGTGGTAACCAGCTGTATAACACCTGCAGTATCTGATAAATAGTCCTGCTGTTTGGCTGGTCTCTTAGGAGCAAAATGTGAACATTTACTTAAGTGTTAGAATGTCCATGTGGTCAAAACGACACACTTGATTGATAAGTAATAAAATAAAAATAAATAAATAAAGTGACTGTAGCAACGACCATTACTACACGCCACGTAGGTGACTTCCATACTCCACCTAGGTGACTTTCCTCGGGCTCCTCCAAACAATTGGACACAGGGTGGTGATGCTGAAAGACCGGTTTATTGCAAAGGTCGCGTACGATGGTACATGCATATGATGGTACATGCATATGATGGTACATGCATATGGTGCTCCATGCTGCCATGTAGGCGAGCTCTCCCTGAGAGTGTGTGTGTGTGGGTGGGTGGGTGGGTGGGTGTGTGTGGTGTGGGTGGGTGGGTGGGTGGTGTGGGTGGGTGTGTGTGTGTGTGTGTGTGTGTGTGTGTGTGTGTGTGTGTGTGTGTGTGTGTGTGTGTGTGTGTGTGTGTGTGTGTGTGTGTGTGTGGTGATGGCTGGTTTAACCTGTGCACATTGATTGCTCAATGTGCAACAGGTGTGCAGCCTCACCCAGCTCCAGACTCCAATCACTCTGACTCGGGCCAGGTGAGGCTGCTTAAACCAGCCATCATCCACACACACTCCCACAGTGACATTTCTTAAAATTGTTTCCAATTATGAATACCTTTTTGTGACTCTCTGGGGTTGTGGGTTTCTAAAATAAACGCCACAGTAAAAAAAAGTAAATGTCACAATTATGAAGTGCAAGTGTGCTCATTTTTCCAACCTTGAAGCATTACGTCTAACAGAAGACCAAACTAACTTTACTGTACCCAATATAATCCGCAACATGCCTTTGAAGTAATCTTTTTTAGCAACGTTCAACTCAAACTCTTTATCATGGCCCTTCATGCACTGAATACATTGTAGTCCAAATAGAGGTTTCTCTCGTCGCAACGTTTATCCATTCTCAATTCAGTAGAACATAGACTCAACCCAGTACCTCCATCTTTATTAGGCTCTTTATGTTTCTCTCAAATACACACAAACACACACACACACACACACACACACACACACACACACACACACACACACACACACACACACACACACACGTGTATGACATGTGTTATGTGAACAAAGCAGACATGTACATGTGTTCATAAGTTGTTACGACAGTTTTCACTTTATTGAGTTTGAGTAGAGGTGGATGCGCTGTAGTAACCCAGAGGTCAGAGTTCAGATGCCAAAGGTCAAAACCCTTACAGCTTCTTGCTGGTCCTCTTGAGCACAACGGACCCGGAGGTGGAGGTCTGAGAGAGAGAGATAGAGATAGAGAGAGAGAGCGAGAGAGAGAGAGAGAGAGAGAGAGGGAGGGAGAGAGAGAGAGAGAGAGAGAGAGAGGGAGGGAGGGAGGGAGGGAGGGAGAGAGAGATAGAGAGACAGAGCAATAGAAAGAGAAAGAGAAAGAGAAGGAGAGAAGCATTGTGAATTGAAATGATCTTTTAATCGATGTCACTGTTCCCACATCACATTCCTTCAATCACACTCCAGCACGTTTGATTTCAAACGACCAAAATAAATAACATCAAACTAAAACCTGCTCATCAACGCTAACCACTCATGTTACCAGTACCAGCAATGCTCCTTTTAAAAACCCTTCACCCAATGACCGTCCTCCACCCAGGATCACATGACCCTCATCCGTGGTCTCTATTGGACCAGAAGGAGAACCAGGCTCACCTCCACCAGCTTCCCGCAGCAGACCTCCGAGGTGTGGTGGTACTTGGGGAAGTTGACGCTCAGCTTACCCCCGTCCATGGACACCGTGGCCTGGGGGGAGAGCACGGAGCGCTGGGGTTAACATCATCATCATCATCATCATCATTCATCCACTCTGCATCCCCTGCTCCTTCCACCCCCTTCTCCTTCTCCCCCCTCCCCAAAACTTTGTTGATCGTCAGCACAAAACCTATTAGACCCTTTCTTTTCTCTCTCCTTCTTCCCCCTTTCCCTTCTTTCTCTCTCCATTCATTCATCTCTATCCTCACCTGTTCCTTCATCACCTCTTCCTCTCTCCCTTCTGTCCCCTCCCTCACACACGTCATACGCACGCACGCACGCACACACACACACACACACACACACACACACACACACACACACACACACACACACACACACACACACCTTAAACTTCTTGCCACCGATGGTCTCCATGTCACTTTCCTTGCCCACGGTGAACTTGTTGGTGACGCTGGCGCCGGCGGGGTACAACTGGGTCCAAGTGAAGTCCTCCCCGCTCTGGGTCACCTCCGTCACCATCTTGTAGTCACGCCCCTTCTCGATGATGTCAGCGGGGATGCCTGGAGGGAGGGAGGGAACAGAGTGGGGTTAGCACGCACATACGAATACTAATGACTAAAGTGGTGAGTGGTTGTTTGAATCAGAGAGGGATGGGGAGGAGAGGAGAGGAGAGGGGAGGAGTGGAGAGGAAAGAAGGGGAGAGGAGAGGAGTGGAGTGGAAAGGAGAGAAGGTGAGTTGAAGTGAGGTGAGGATAGTAGATAAAGGGAGAGGAAGGAAAAGGGGGGGTGGGAGGGAGGAGAGAAAGAGAGTTTAGGAATTGGGAGGATAGAGGAGAAGAAAAGAGAATACCTTTTAGTAACAAAATGCTTTTGCAGTGCAAAATGCATTGACTTTCAGTGAAGTTGGAGTACAGAGTTAAGGGTTACGCACAACTTGCTCAATGCTCTGAGGTAAGGCTGAGGACATTGGGGATCGAACCCAGTTCTTCTCGGCTGGGGCGACCCAAGGCCACTAGACTACTCTGACCTGTGGCGAGCCAGCCAAAAAGGACCCGGGTTCACACCCCGATGACCACAGCCTACCTGTAGCAAGATGTACACATGTATCTAAATTGGAGAAAGCGCCCCGCACTCAGAAGATTCCAATGGCCTTCGTCGACCCATCCCACCGATCGGTGTGACCAGGGTCTCGTGTCGACACGGTGCTACCAATAGAGTGCGTGGGTTTTCTTCGATTGAAGTGCACTCCTGCCACGCTCCCACGCGCCGGCAGTGTCACCGCGCGAGTCTCTACAACTCAGTGTACACCTAACGTGTCACAAAATGCACGACGAGTCGCGTCCGACGACAAGTCGATCATAAGACAAGTGAACGGCGATAAGAGCAAAGCAGATGGGGAGGAGTAGATGAAAAAAGGGGAGAGTGGCGGCGCGCGTCCGTCTCACCGAGGAGTTTGCAGAACTCGTCGTATCCTTCCTGGTTCTCGAGTTCCCATTTTCCGGAGAAGGCCATGTCGAGTGCGAGGGTCGAGGCGACGAGGAGAGAGAGAGAGAGCGAGCGTAGGGCGAGGAAGAGCCAAGGTGCTGAGACACACTTCCGCAGCCCTATAAGTACACCTCTGGTCAGGGCCACCCACACACTCTCCTGCTCTCACCCATGACATCACGGGCCACGGCCTGGCGCCGTGACAGCGGCAATTCAATGAGTTACGAAATGAAATTAAAAAAAATGGAGAGTGACAGCGGGAATCCGTGCACGGACATGAATGGGAATGTTTTTATGGCGCGAGGCGAGCGGCAAGGTGTGAAATACGCTGACTTGCACACACAGAGAAAGACCCACACTTGGATTAACCTTTCCAGGTCATTGAACCCTTCTCCAACGTCTTTATGGGGCCCTACTTGGCTTTTTACCTTTTTTTTTTTATAGCATACGATGAAATACAAATAAAATAAAATGAGGAGTCCTCCTCTAGATTGTGCGAAATTGTACGATCGGCCCTCCTAAAATGTCATCATTGATTGATTTTAAAAGCTCTGTAATGTGCTCTGTAATAAAGAGTGTTTTATGGTTGTTCTGTGACATACAGTACATTACTACACTTGCAGTACTTTACAGTACCTCACAGCCGGGAACCTACTCTCTACGTTTTACGATGTACTCTCTAACCATTTCTTTGTGCTTTTGTCAAGTAAGGGAGTCCTTATTGTATAGTAGCAGTAAAGTAGTGAGAAAGTAGTAGTAAGTAGTAAGTAAAAATAAATGATGTTGCGGAAATTCAAACTCTTTCTTTTCAGAATGAAACACACTACTTTTATCTTCTTGTTTATATTCATTATATTCATTATATTATATTCCAAATGTCATTGGAAGATAGCCTGATTCAGGTTCATGCAAATACATTAACCCCATGAATTAATTGGAAAGAAAACGTGAATTACAGTTTTTACTGTTAGCACATGCTAGTGATGCTACGCCATGTTTGAAGTTACAGTTAGTACATGTGAATGATGCTATTGCTCTTACAGCTACCACACACTAACGGTTCTAGTCAATGCTTCTTCTTACAGTTAGCAGATGCTAATTATGCTATTGCTAGGCCACATCTTCCAGCGATGACACGCTGATGATTACCAGAGTGACCTTGGCACGTCTTTACAACAACATAAAACAAAGAACAGGTCAACACCCTGTAGGACACTCACACTCACTGTCTGTCTGTCTCATTGTCACTCTGTCTGTCTCACTGTCTGGCTCTCTCACTGCCCCTCTGTCTGTCTCACTGTAACTGTTTTCTGTCTGTCTGTCTGTCTGTCTATCTTTCTCCTTCTCCGTCTTTCTCTCTGGCTCTCCCCCACTTTATTTTCTCTCTATCTCTCACACACTAACACACACACACACACACGCGTGCACACACACACACACACACACACACACACACACACACACACACACACACACACACACACAGTTGACATTCTGACAATGTGATTGTCATTCTGTCATTTCAAATTAACAAAGGCCTATTGACTAAACTACACTACTACTATCTACTAATGAGAAATCTAGCAGACATTTCTATCCAAAGCAACTTACAGCAAATAGTCTTATTATATATATATTACATGTACTGTACTATTCAAACCTATGAGTGTGTGTGTGTGTGTGTGTGTGTGTGTGTGTGTGTGTGTGTGTGTGTGTGTGTGTGTGTGTGTGTGTGTGTGTGTGTGTGTGTGTGTGTATGTATGTGTGTCATATTCAACATGAAACCCAGACGCAGCTCTTCCCTCCTCCCTCACATACATCACTCCACAGCGAACCATCAGACCAACGCACCAGCGGGCGGACATTTTGAGTCTTCATTTATCACACACTTAAAATGCACAGGACACAGCGAATTGCGTAATCCCATCCAAAGCTGCCGGCGTTTTTGAATTGCTACGGCTATTAAATGTATAACCCTACACATTAAGAACAGTCATCTTCCGGGGTCCATGTCTAAAATGCCGCATTGGCTGGTAGGGAAATAGTCGTTTCTATTTCCGGGGTCTCTGAATCCATTATGAAACCTGGTAGATTACACTCTCCCTCCCTCTCACACACCGGCCACAACGTGGCGTTATGCAGCACATGATAAAGTGTCCATCACCGCATTGGATGATAGCATGGTGTTTTGTGTAGTGGTAATGGCTGGGGTTGGGGTTACCGTGTGGAAATTGAATTGATGATGAAATGCCATCCATTATAAGCTGTTTAATAGCAGGCAGTGAATGGTTACGGCTGGGGGAAAAAAAGGGGTTGAGACTTTGGGTGGGTATCTGTTC
Organism: Lota lota; assembly: GCA_026745465.1. NCBI lineage: Eukaryota > Metazoa > Chordata > Actinopteri > Gadiformes > Lotidae > Lota > Lota lota. The sequence continues at coordinate 94,726 of JACYXH010000420.1, read as the reverse complement.
TTGAAGATAAGGGTTAGACTAAGCAGAGTGGACCTCTATAGGAGTAAGGGAAACTGTACTGTACGTCAGCCCTGTTTAAAACATGCTCGGTTAATGACACTAGGAAACAAACTGAGGTTTTCTCATGGATTCCAGAACATTCCATCTTGGTCAAACACAGAGATTGGCTCACTGGTGGGTTTTTACAACTCCCGTTGGGCTGTAATAAGTAACCAACCTGGACTAGCTCGTTACTTATTGGCCAATCACAATGATTGCCTCATTCTGTGCGGTCTCATAGTTCTCTCTGGTGTCTCTGCATAGAGCAGCGGCGTGAGAGAGCAAGAGCAGAACGACACGAAAATCACGGAGAGGATGATGGTGATGAAGACCACAACAACATGATGAAGGTGATGATGGCAACGAGAACAAAGCTGAAAAAAGATAAATAAAAAGGGGAAGACAAGGAAAACGATGAGGATGATCGTCGGTAATGATGATGAAGACGATCAAGTCGTGATTGTGAAGATGGTGGAGATCATAGAGATGATTAAGATAATGAAGCTGAGGAAAACGAGAAAAACAATGAATGCTGATACTGCTGAATTGGCGATAAAGGGGATGGTGACGATGAAGATGATGGTGGTGATGAAGATAATGGTGGTGATGAAGTTGATGGTGGTGATGAAGATGATAGTGGCGATGAGGACGATGAAGATGATGGTGGCGATGAAGATGATGTTGATGAAGGCAACGGAGACGACGATGACAACCAATATTATTCGGTGATAAAGACGACAACGATAAAGCTGGCGACTGTGAGGAAGATGAGGATGACGAAGAAGACAATAGCAGTGATGACGGTGATGAATAGAGACAGCAGGAATTAGTGTGTAAACAAGGGGTTAACCAACCGAGGAAGAAGGGAGGAAGAAAAGGAGGGGAACAGAGGGGAGGAGGAGGAGGAGGAGGAGGAGGAGAGCAGGAGGAAGGGTAGGGGGGTATTCTAAAGAAAGATAGATACATAGATTCCTTTTTATCTCACACTGGAGAAAAAAGGGGTGGAAGGGAGGGGTGGGATTTGTAGAGGAGACTCTGCAAGGAGGGAAGGCCTTGATATGCAAATGAGGCTGGCGTTAATCAAAGCAATAAGATTAGCCTTCCAAATTGAGATGAAAAGAGGCTCCATTATGTGGGCCGAGTGTCATGTGTAATAACGCGGAACGGAGGGGTGACGCAACGCCACGCAGCGTTTGCATGCGTGTCAATGAGAGGAGGAGAGAGAGAGAGAGACCTAGTGAGAGAGTGAGAGAGAGAGATACCTAGTGAGTGAGAGATATCTAGTGAGTGAGAGAGAGAGATACCTAGTGAGAGAGAGATACCTAGTGAGTGAGAGAGAGAGAGAGATACCTAGTGAGAGAGAGATACCTAGTGAGAGAGAGATACCGAGTGAGTGAGAGAGTATGTGTGTGAGAGAGAGAGACGTAGAGGGAGAAGAGAGAGAGAGAGAGAGATGTAGAGGGAGAATGAGAGTGAGACCAAGTGAGTGAGAGAGACCTAGTGAGTGAGTGAGAGATACCTAGTGAGTGAGTGAGATACCTAGTGAGTGAGAGAGAGAATAAGAGAGAGAGAGCCATAGGGAGAGTGTGATAGAGACGGAAGGGTATAGAGAGACGTAGAGCAAAATTGAGACCAAGTGAGAGAGAGAGAGAAGGGTATAGAGAGACAAAGAAGATAGCGTCAGGGAGACCGAGCAGTGTAGAGACAGACATAAAGACGATAGTGAGAGAGAGAGAGAGAGAGAGAGAGAGAGCCATAGAGCGACACAAATATATAGTAAGAGAGAGCGAGAGCCATAGAGCAACACAAAGATATAGTAAGAGAGAGAGAGAGCGAGAGCCATAGAGCGACACAAAGATATAGTAAGAGAGAGAGAGAGCAAGTGTGAGCAGGTGGGTTTGTGTGTAATGTGATTTGTGTTACAATGATGAGCGCTGGAGAGGAACACAGCTTGACTGAGTGAACGTATGGGTGTCACTGAGACGGTGTGTGTGTGTGTGTGTGTGTGTGAGAGAGAAACAGAGAGAGAACAAGAGCGGAAGAGACAGTGTGAGAGAGATAGTGAGAGGATGATGAGAGAATGAAAAGACCAGGTTCCCTTGGGAGACACACGTGTGTGTATGTGTTTGTGTATGTGTGCGTGTGTGCATATGTATGTGTGTGTGTGTGTGTGCCCCACAGGCTTCGATGCAAGAGTGTTAAAATGCGTATTAGTTGGATGATGGAACCTTCTACACACACAGATAGCGTTACATAGCAACATAGCACTGGTGTGTACACACACAACCACCCCCCTCCACTCATTCACACACTGAATAGTGAAAGAATCCCTGTTACATGCAAAGCCTTCTGGGACCTCTTTTTCAACTTCAAGGTGTGCTAACACCGATGGTGGGATGCTGTCTCCATCAATCTCCCCATCCATCATTCATCCATCCATCCATCACTCACCCATCCATCCATCTCCCTATCCATCATCCATCCATCCATCCATTCATCTCCCCATCCATCATCCATCCATCCATTCATCTCCCCATCCATCATCCATCCATCCATCACTCACCCACCCATCTATCCATCACTCACCCATCCATCATCCATCCATCTATCCATCACTCACCCATCCATCATCCATCCATCCATTTCCCCATCCATCATCCATCCATCCATCTATCATCCATCCATCCATCCATAACTCACCAATCCATCCATCCACGCTCCAATGGGAAAGACAAAACAAACGTCTTCCTTCAAACGTAGTTATTTCCCTAATCCCACCGCCCCCAACCCTCCTCCCCTGACCCTCTCAGACGAGCCATTCCCTCACCCAGGGAGAGAGAAATTATGCTGGCATTAATATTTCAGAGGGCAGGGGCCTTCGGGAGCCACCCACATGGGCCAGGGACCCGCGCTCCACTCTGATCTGCTGTTGTGTCAAATGAAATGTTGCCTGGCGATCAGAGGGCCAATCACGTCGTCCGGGGAGAGGAAGGAGGAGAGGGAGGGAGAGGAAGGAGGAGAGGGAGGGTGAGGAAGGAAGAGAGGGAGGGAGAGGGAGGGAGAGGAAGAGAAGGAAGGCAGGGGGAGAGAGAGAGGGGGGAGAGGGGTGGCGTTGAGAGGATGGTGGAAGAAAGGCGCAGGAGGGATGTTTTGCAAAAGGAGAGGAGGGGAGGAGAGAAGGAGGCGGGGACGTCAGGACCATGAAAGGGAAGAGAAGGGTGGGGAGGAGTGGGCAGGAGCGATGAGGGGTAAAGAGGAGGTGAAGAGCAGAACAAGAGCGAAAGACTGGGGAGAGAAAAAGTGAAAAAAGAAACAGAACAGCAGGGAGAACTGAATGGATAAAATAAAATAAAAGAAGAGTGACAAATAGGAAAGGAGAGAAGAGGAGAGAAGAGGGGAGGAAAGCAGAGGAGAAGAGGAGAAAAGAGAAGAGAGACAGAGAGGAGAGGAAAACGGACGAGGAGGGGAGGAGACGAGCTGGGGGGTAGAGGGGAGGAAGAGAGGAGAGAGGAGAGAAGGGATAGGAGGAGAGAAGACAAGAGGGAAGGAGAAAAGGGGAGAGGAAAAAGAGAAAGGAGAGGCCCAAGTAAGAGTGCAATAGAGCGGAGCAGAGAGGAGGGGAGAAGAGAGGAGACAGGAGGGGAGAGGAGAGGAGAGAGGGTGGGAGAGAAGAGAGGGTGGGAGAAGAGAGGAGAAAGGAGGGGAGACGAGATGAGACGAGAGGAGGGGAGACGGGAGGAGAGGTGAGAAGTTCAGAAGACAGGGGGGCAAGAGGAAAAAATAGAGGAGGGGTGAGGAGGGGAGGAGAGGAGAGAGGAGGAGAGAGGAGGAGAGAAGAAGAGAGAGGAGGGGAGAAGAGAGGAGAGAGAAGGGAAGAGGAGGGGAGAAGAGAGGAAGGGAGAGGAGAGGAGAGGGGAGAGGAGAGGAGGAGGGAGAGGTGTGTCAACAGGACCATGCCATATTAGTGTAAATAATGTAGCGAGGAGTGGGGCTCACGGTGGGCTGAACAGGAGACAAAGAGCCCGCTGAAGGCCCACGAAGGTTCAGACATCAAGGACAGGAACGCCAATAAATCGTATGGATTATTCATTTCCACCGGCCTTATATGGCCACCTGTATTCATATTTCATTCCCACGCAGCCCTGCGCTCTCATAGTTACAGATGATACTTTGGATAGAAGAATGGCAGAAGCTAATGAACAAACCATGACTATTTAAATGGTTGTTTGTGTAAGATGAAGCGGAAGTCAGGTCCGCCCTAACGCCGCCATCGTGGTACATGTTGACGGAGATGGTTTCTAGTGTGTCTGTCATTCCAAAGCTCATGTTGAAATAACCCGTGTGTGGGAGTTTGTGTGTGAGATCCCATTGAATGTACCATGCGTGTGGTTTTCAGTTTTTTCTTTTTTTTTGTGCGTGTGTCTGTATGTACATCAAAGCTGGGAATCTCTCTCTCTCTCTCTCTTGAGAAATTAATATTTTTTTCCTGCCTTGTTGAGAAGTGAACCCATACCAGTAAACCTGATGATTTTCCACGAAGGTACACACACACACACACGATACACACACACATGAACATGCGTTTGTGTGTGTGTGTGTATGTGTGTGTGTATGTGTAGTATGTGTGTGTGTGTGTATGTGTAGTATATATGTGTTTGTGCGTGTGTGCTGTGTATATATATACTATGTGTATGTGTGCATGAAGCTATAAAAACACTTTACATAAAAGCATCTGCCAAAAGACAAATGAATGTATTGTGTGTGTGTGTGTGTGTGTGTGTGTGTGTGTGTGTGTGTGTAATGACAGATTAATCAAGAACAGCCCTAAATCTAGTCAAAAACACAATGTGTAGAGTGCTTATTTCTCGGTTCTGTATGAACAAGAAAAGGGCCCCGTTTCATTACGCGGGGCCTACCCACTCAGTCTGGAGCTGATCCCACAGATCACGGCAGCTTACTGAGCCAATAACCGGGTGCTTCTGATAAGCTAGCCTGAGTCCTCCTTCAACCAAACCTCTTTAGACAGCTGATTGGCTGAGAGAGAAGAAGACAAACAATCAGTTTATCTGTGCTTCGGGAGAGAGAGGTGGGGTCCCTCAAGGCATTGATGCTATTGATGATAATACTGAGAAAATATTGATGATTATGTTGATAAATGATAATATCGGTATAAAAATACTGATAATAGTATTGATGATAATATTGATATCCCTCTCTCACTTTCTCCATTTCACCCTGTCGCTCTCTTTTGCTCTCAATCCATCTCTCTCTCACTCTCTCCTTTCTCTTTCTCTCTGTCAATCTCTCATCGTCCTCTCGCTCTGTGTCCTCTCCCTCAAAATGTCTCTTTCAAACTCACACACACAGACACACACACACACACACACACACACACACACACACACACTTCTTTGTGTGAAATGAGTGCATGGGAACAATAAAAGCGGAACGGTTGGTGAGCAGGTACTTGACAACAGCGGTTTGACCTTGGCGGATCAGCAGAGTGCTGAGTGGTAGATAAGATAGCGCTGAGGATAAGATAAGGCCTGGGGTAAGATAAGATACGGATAAGATGTACTTTAACCGACTCCCGGCCCAAAGGTCCTGGGTTTGAACCCCGTTGTCCGCAGCCCTACCTGAGAAAGATGCCTAACCACTCCCTGCTCCTTAATGACTGTCACTGAATTCACTGTGAGTGGCTTTGGATAAAAGCGTAAATTACTCAATAATAAATAGTAGAGGGAGCAGAGAGTCGACAGTGAGGAGTAGGCAAACAAGAGGCCATTAGTAAGACTCCCAGGTATGCATCACGTGTTTGCTGTGATTAAGCATTGAACAGAGAATGTACAAACTGGCCCACAAATGTGTTTTGCTGCAATCTCTTCTCTTCTTATCCTTCTCTTCTAATTTCACATGACTGCAATTGCCACATTGAGCTTTCTGCTCGCAATTACCCCCCCCCCCTCCACACACACACACAAAGACAAAAAAACACTAAACACACTAAACAGAGAGAGGGAGAGTCATAGCGAGAGAGAGAGACAGAGTAGGAGCAAGAGATATAAGATAAGAAAGAGAGAGAAAGACAGACTGAGAGATAGTGAGGTATAGACAAAGAGAGAGGGGGAGAGGTAGAGACAGAGAGAGAGGTATAGAGACAATCAGAGAGAGGGGGAGAGAGGTAGAGACAAAGAGAGAGGTATAGAGAAAGACAGAGAGAGAGAGATATCGACAGAGAGGGAGATAGAGGTTGAGACTGAGAGAGGGAGCTTTAAAGACAGAGAGAGAGGTAGATACAGACAGAGAGGGAGAGAGATAGCTATATAGACAGAGAGAGAGAGAGGGAGAGGTATAGAGACAGAATGAGAAGGGTAAAGCGACAGAGAGAGAGTGAGAGGTATAGAGAAAGACAATGAGATAGAGAGAGAGAGACAGTCCCTGTCTGATTAGAGTAGCTTGGCGTGGTGAAGGGCTCTCCTAAGGGGGATTTCTGCAGACCCTTGTTAACCCTCTTGGAGGAACAAGCCAGTGTGGTTCAGCCTCAAGCACCCTCAGCACACCCTGGCAATCCTGCTACCTCCACCCCCCCCCCCCCCCCCCCCCCCCCCACACACACACACATGCACGTAGAGCCGTGCACGTGTACGTAGAGCCGTGCATGTGCACGTAGAGCCGTGCACATACTATATAGGCAAGCCTAGTCTGTCCCTGCTTTATTTCCCTCCTTAAGATTCATCTTTACAAAATGGCTTCTACTGTGTGATGCCTTTATCTTACTGCATACTGTCTACTGTTTTATGATTTAGTTCTGTTTTTAGTGTGTTTATTTGTTAGTGTGTGTACTGTCTTATGTCTTATGTATTTTATTCTGGTTTTATTCTATTGTTCTGTAAAGCCCCTTGTAATCTGCTTTTGGGTGCTATTCAAATAAAGTAATAATTAATCTTATTATTAATCTTATATTATTATAATTATATATGTTTGATTGGAGGATGTGGATGTAATCTTTGGGTCAGATAATACCAATTAAATACAGATGGTGGTTTACTGTTCATTGTGTTAATGTCAGGAGCTGTGAAGTGTGATGGTTTTAGTGTCAGCTCATGCGTGGGTCATGCATGTATACAGCGTACGTTTGAACATGTGACCGTATCCTGGTCTGTGATTGGGTCCCTCCATGACCCCTCTCAGGGGCCAGAGTGTAGGTGGTGAGCTTTAAGTGACAACCCACCCAACAACCCCCTCCAACTGATTTCTCAGTTGTCTTTTCTTCCAGCTAGTCATCACTGTTGCTTTAACAATCCCTTGTTAAAGCAAGTGATTGGAATAGATGTATTGATTGATTGATAGAACGTTTTGGTCAACCTGCATGCAAAATATTTATTCTGGGTTGACATTGTATTGTTGCATTTAGAAATAGTTCTATAGATATATTCTAAATCTTTCTGATTGCATTTGTTTGCTTGTGTTTTATGTGTATGCCAGTTAAAGATACAGGAAGCACCAACTGTTGTGGGTTGGTGTGTACGAGTGTCAATCTCAGAGAAATGGGTGGGGACTGAGAACGATGGGCGGGGCTTCCCTATAACAGAAGAGGAGGGGCTTAAGGCTGATTGGATCTCACAGCTGATAAGCTAACGACAACAGGAAGCAGCCAAGCGTCTCAGAAAGCAATTAGATAGAGAGGAGGAGGGAGGGAGTGAGGGGGGAGAGGAGAAGGGAGGAAGGGAGGAAGGGAGGAAGAGAGGGGGGAGGGGGGAGGTCTGGGTGGGATTTATTTCAATTTGGCAGAAGCCCTGTTCTCTATCCCCCTTAATGACATGAGGGGGAAGGGGACGACATAGATAGATAGCCAGATAGATAAAGATAGACAGAAAGAGCGACAGAGACAGAGGGAAGGACAGATAGATAGACAGACAGATAGACAGACAGATAGACAGACAGATAGATAGATAGACAGATCGATAAATAGATGTATCTATAGATAGACAGACAGACAGACATACAAATGGATAGAAAGCACAATGTGCGATGTCACATGACAACACACACTGGATCATTCAACCAAAATGGAAAACAAACTAACAAAGAAAAACATTAAAGAAAAAAATGTAAATATGCAAATGATGAGAATGCAAAATGTTATAATTACAGACCACTGCTTCATAAATAGGGGCTCACAGACTGTTACCCAAAGCCTTTAGCCACGGCTAACAGCCCCATAAAACATAAAACACATTATATAAACAGTGCTGTTATGTGTTGTATGGGACATCGTAGGCATCCCCCCTGATCCACATTACACTCCCCCAGCCCCTTGGCTTTAACGAGCTGCTAATCTAATTTACTTTAATAAACACATTAGTCCTAATGAAGCTGCTGTGCTCTGGGCTGACTGCACATATGGGCCTATTGTTTCACACCGAACGTATAATCCATCTACACATATGGAGGTCAGCGGCCCTATATAACACCACATATATGTATATATATATATATATATATATATATATATATATACGTGGGTGTGTGTGTGTATGCGTGTCTGTGGTCATTGCATCATTGCATGTGCAACAACCCTCCCCACCAGCCCGAACACTCAATGTATGAAGTAATTACTAACTTCACCCCACCCCATCTACCAACGCACATTTAATGCATGTTGACCCCCACTCCACACACACACACACACACACACACACACACACACACACACACACACACACACACACACACACACACACTTCATTAGCGTCACCTCACTGCTGGTGATGTCACTCGGAGCCAACAGAAGCAAGGGCTCCAGAAGGCCTCCAGGGGCCTCTACCATGACAGGGGCCACAGCCTTGACCTATATATATATATATATATATATATATATATATATATATATATATATATATATATATATATATATGTATGTGTGTGTGTGTGTGTGTGTGTGTGTGTGTGTGTGTGTGTGTGTGTGTGTGTGTGTGTGTATACATGAGAGCATGGGGCTGGGTTGACCAAGCACATACACATTGGAGAGGGCAGATGGTGTGATGTAAGAGAGGTGTGCGCATGTTAGTGGGACACGCTCCCCTCCCACTCTGTTATGACATGGACAAATGTCAATCAATCAATAATCTATTTCTAACCCACCTGTCTATCTAGCCATCATTCAACACCGTCCACCTAGATAGATGGACAGACTTAATATCTATATACATCTTGCTCTATTTGTATATCACTCTGTTTATCAATATATTCAGTCCATTCCTCTACCTATCTATCATTCATACATTCACCTATCTATCCATCATCCATCTATCTCTTTCTCTAAGAATTCCCATCTTTCTTATTTCACCATGTCAAGTTTCAGTCTCCATTGTATGCCAGATATGTGGATTATTCACCTGTGAATTCTCCTGGACATTTGGGGGCCCTAATATAATCCCTCCTTCTTACAATTTTTACTTTTGTGTGTTTGTTTTCTGTTACAACTAAAGCCCAGTTGAGTGATAGACAAAGTGCAATTTAATCTATTTTAATCTAAATCCTGCTCCTATGTTTGTGTGGACTCACAGTTGACGTGTGAAAAAAGCCGACAGCTTTCGTTGGGTACAAAATACACAAATGTTGGTTTAAATATTGATCCTTAGTCATTACATATTAAAAAAATATGTTCCTTTAAATATATTCACCGTCATTGTCAGTGTCCCTGTTGTCCACTCGCTGGCAGAGCAAACAAGAAGAGGCTGTGAATTAGAAAATCACAAGCTGTTTTAATTTTCTTATTGAATCACTATCTGTCAACCCATAGACTGTAGGCCTATGCATGTGCATAAGGCAGGGTTCCCCAAACCTTTTCTTAGGAGGGCCAGATCACTCTGCCTGGCTCTTTGGGAGCCAGGCAGAATGACATACTAGAGCATGTCAGTAACAGTAAATAGTACTGTTGACAACAGGTCTACCTGAATATTAACCCCTTATACTATAAGGGCTTTAACTTGAGAGAACTGTTGAGGAGCGGAAACTGGTCACCCGGTTAGCATAACTTAGGCTCTCTGTAATGAGATAGCCAATATTATCAAATTACCATTTTAATACAGAAAGGCTTCGGAGCGCGTCTCAATGCACACTTATTCCGTCTTCATTAATCCTAATGATACGATTTTGACCAATTCAAATGCGTTTTTATTTGTTTTATCATGAACCCCCATTTTCCATGCTCCTGCGGTAGAATAGCCATGCTAGTCAATCGTCAGACCGTAGACCTTCGTAAATAAAGATAGAAAAGAAAAATACCGGTAAAATAAGAAATGACAACCTTGTTGGGGCAAGCATTGGGTTCATCCCTGTAAGGGTCCACTGCTGTTGACGTTGAAGTAAATGTTGCAAATACGACAGTGCTGCCATCTAGAGGCACCACCAGCGCAGCGACAATCCAATCAATTAAGAATGGAATCCAAAAACAAACGCTCATTCATATGTGAATGTCCCATTGTCACAGAAAATAGAATGAAAACAAAGCATATAGGTTTTAACTATAGGCCCGTACGACCATATCCATTGATTGCAATATTTGGGACAGAGACCCAGCCACACAGGATGGCGTACCAAAAATATGATTTACTTTATAGACTAGTTGAAAAAACATACAATTTGCTTTCAAAAGAAATTACACACATTTTAATATGAATACAATCTTTACCAACCACTAGGCACTTTATAGTGAATACAATCACTATAAAGTGATGAATGCAATCTTTACCAACCACTAGGTACTTAGCCATTGTGATTAGCTACAGAGTGGGGAAAAACAATTTTGAGATAGGCTACTTGTATTTACCAATTATAACTCCTAAAAGCTATCATTTATGTGGACCATTGGGGTTCTGTGCAGACACAGGATAGTAATTTGACTGCGGTTTTGCTCTGTTTAGGCCCAGAGACCCTCCATGACTCTGTAGCTTTAGCTCACATCTAGGCTAGCTCCTGTCTCTCCACACACATCTGCCTACAGACCCCTGTCAGCAGGTTTAACATGGTAGACTTCATTAATGCAAGAGAGAACTGAAGACAGGCCTGAATGCTGCTGAACCCAGACAGAGGAGCAAGGATATGGACACAAATAGGAACAATAACCACCGGCAACAATACCATCCATTGCCCAGCAACACGTAGCAACGTCAACAATAACAGATTTTGTTTTTTAATTTCCATACGGTTCTTTGTAAATACCTATTTTAGTGTGAGTTAGTTTAGTGAAAGAAGATCAAAGAGGGTCGTATTGTGAGAAAAAGGTTATTCGATGAAATGCACCATGGCCATACAAGAAATCCCATTGGTCCTCATTATTCATCATGATTGTGATTAGGATTGTGATTGTGATTTTTAGAAAGATTGTGATTATGAATCCGATCATTATTTGTAGAATGATTTTGTTGATGAGCGTTATTCATATCATTAAATTGATGATAATGAGGATGAGGATGATGATAATTAGGATGAGGATGACGATGATGAAGATGGACATGGAGTGGTTTCCTTGAATGTTCCATGTAACTCTTGCCCTGTGGGATTGTGGGTAGTGTAGTTTCTCTGTCGGCTGTGTGGTTACTGTTCTTTGTTTGATTCATCATCGCACCACGGAGGAAGGTCTCCTTGAAGAAGATCAAATACTGCATGTCAACAAGGTCACATGTAACACACATTATTATTTGTATTAAAATATATTTTATTTATTTTTGTAAATAATAATAAATCGTGTGTGACTAACAGTGCAGTTGCAGATGTCTTTGAGGTATGTGGCCCTTATGGCTGCCTCAACGTAGGGCTGATGGAGGTAGCTGTAGGGTAGCACTATGTGGAAGGTCAAGAGTCCACACCTGTGCATCAGGGGAGGGAGTGAGAGAGAAAATAATTTGATGATGGTCTGACAGCAAAGCTAAATAGCATGATACATGTATTGACTACAATATAGAAAACTGACATTGCAAATTGAAAAGGATTTTCTTTTCCTTTTTACCTGTCGTACACCAGGAAGTCATGACCCGTCCACTTCCTGTTTACCTGATGTACACCAGGAAGTCATGACACATCCACTTCATCTTTACCTGTCATACACAAGGAAGTCGTCTTTATCTCCATCCAGGATCTCCCAGACGTCGTCCTGTAAAGGGGCCTGCTGGTAGACGGGGACATTAGGGGGGGCCCTCCTCTTCAGCTCCCAGTACATGGCCCGGGACTGGAACTCACGCTCGTTCACGATCATGAACGCCACGTCGGTCAGATTGCTGCGGCTCAGCCTTTCACGCAGGCGTCCAAGCCTCAAGAAAAGTCATAATAATAGTCAAAGAGGTATTAGCATAATAAGATGGTTTTGCAAAGCGTTATTTTACAAAGCAATAACGCAAGGGTTTTTCTTTAACAATGGGTTCGGAAACTTATTAAATTAAATATTGGTTCAGGTGTGTTTTAAAATCAAAAACTCTAATCCTGATAATTTTTTATATTCCAAATGGTCAAAAAGAGAAGGGTTTCAAAAAGATACGTTTATTGCTTCGAGGTAGGTTGATTCCACAGCATTATGTGGAAATCCTTTGTAACTGAGGACCTTTCTAAATTTAAATTGAAGCTTTCCAAGCCTTTTCAAAAGAATTAATGACCAGCCATTGACAGATACATGTAGTTGTCAAATTAAGACCTCTGAAGTGGAATCGAGGTAAGTAAGAACAAAAATGAACAACCATATAGACTTGGGCACCCCTCATAAAGTTTGTGATGCTCTAGAAATGCATCATTCATCATCTCAGCTTACCTGGACGCCTGTGTGAGACAGAAATGTCAGCTTGCCTTCAGCAGCGCCACCACGACTACATTTCCCAGAAGCTCTGGCATGGGTGCTGTTCCTTCCACCTCCCAATGGGGGGCAGACTTGCAGATTCTGGAAGGGTTGCTGTTCCCTTCCACCAGAAGGACTGTTTCGGCCCACAGTAGACCAGGCAGACTGGCTCCCAGCCACAGAGGTAAGAGACACCTCATCCTTTCTGCTCTGGACACAAGACTAGGCTGCAGAGCACAAACAGGACCAAAGTTAAACATGTGTTGTGCGCAGACAGGTCATTAGGAGCAGGTAGGGGGGGGGGGGGGGGGCTTACTGAACCTAGGGCTTTTGAGCTGCTATCATGGATAGGTAAGGTAAACCTAAATATATAAATCTGTCAATCTCTCTCTCTGTTGCCATGATCCATGGATCAATGACTATGGCAGTGGGTATAGCGAAAACCCATAAAATAACTACGTTCAACCCCTGCATCAGCCACAGCTTGTGTTTGCTAACCGAGTGTCTGTGTCTGGAGGCTAATACACAACAGACACACAACACACACACACGATTCTAGGGGCCCTCCGCTTGGCTCACAGCCTAAATCTCTCAGCTTGCCAGCAGGAACACACAATCAGCAAACAGGCAGAGCTTTACTCTGGCTGGCCGGGCTGATTCCGTCTGATGCGGAACTAATTAAAAAGTAAAACCACCATTGTCTCTACCCTCCCGTGTGGAACGCGGCCCAGACATGAGCCAGTTAGATGTGGAAAAACAAACGGCAGGACAGACAGACGGACGGGTGGATGAATCTAAGGAGTGGGCGGAGGTGTGGGAGAGAGGGCTGAAAGACAATGTGTAGATAAATATGGAGAACGATTATGAAACAATAAAAACAAATCACAGCACATGGGTTGAATATTCTACGAACTTCACGTGAACCACTGACGAAATGATTCCTGACCAGCTTAAGTTCACACATTAATCGCAAAAGCAAATCTTGCGACCCTTTCTCTCTCTATAAATAGCAAATAGACAATATCTTTATAGATATATTCAGACATTCATAATACAAGGTTGAGATTTAAAATTGATCTATCCATCAACCCTGAGAAACAACCACGTGGATGTAGAATGAGAATATTTTCAGTTAAAGGTGAAGAATTTGAATCAAAACTAAATACAGAACAATAATAACTCATGTGCATTGAAACATATTCCCACTGACCTGTGTGTCTCTTGCTCTGTCACCAATAAACACGGGGTGGACCCCTGGTTGGTTTTAAGCCCTTTTTGGTGGGTGGGTGTGTGTGTGTGGGGGGGGGGGGGGGGGGGGGGTGCTGAGAGAGAGAGAGAGAGAGAGAGAGAGAGAGAGAGAGAGAGAGAGAGAGAGAGAGAGAGAGAGAGAGAGAGAGAGAGAATGAAGCAGACAGCAAACAGATAGACAGCAGTGAATTTGTCCAACATTTTTAAGCCAATCATTGCTGCGTAGGAATGTATACATACTAGACATACCAACAACATACATGTATAACGTGCAATTAACAGCGTTTAGAATCCCCCCAAAAAAACTGAAAAATATTACCAATACACCCTGTTAATAACGTTAACAGTCCCAAATAGTGTACAATTAAGTAAGGGTTTACGTTGTTTTATAATTCGGACTCTTTGTGACCATTTTGCCTCTGCATGTTTTGGATGAATGTTGTGGTGTCAAATGTTTTGTCTGACCTTTGCCTCAATTGTAAAGCTCTATCTGAGCAGAGAGATGATATTCACTCAATCAGCATTCTCGCCTGTTGATGCTCTTTAACATTCAGTACGTCCAGCAAGCAAGGCCAGCAGTGAGTTGCTGGACCAAGTTGGCTAAGAAACCATTAAGGACCTTGGCTGGAACTAGGACCCCTCGGTCACAATCCGGTTCCCCTACACACACAACCCTTTAAAATATTGACCCTATTCTGGTGCAATGTTTGTCCTACTACAAACAACATGAACTGATAGTTTGTGTAAGAGTAGGCGTGATAACAAGACCAACATACACTGTGAACCGTCTTTGATGATAGAGCCAATCTATGTGTGTCAGTGTGTGTGCGACACAAACACAACACTGAAGGGGTTGAGGGTAGACGACATGCAAAGCCAAGCCGGATGTCCCAGCGGTCATTGTTCTAAGCAATTGTCCTTCGAGTCGTTTTCAATTTGTTTCAGCCATTCAAAGCAAGAATTTGTATATTATATACATATATTTGTATACGTTTATTAAGCAAGGCCAATAAACTCATTCACAAATCATTATTGGATTTTCTTTTTTCAATTAAAAGTAACACTGTCTCTTTCAAACACACACAACCTCATTATTCATTACAACCCGAAGTTCCTCTGTAGCTTGAACAACAAACAACCCAATCTTCATTCACCCAAGCTTGAATTTGTACTCCAACTCAAACTGTATCATTACAATCATTGAAATTCTTTGATACTCCATCACAATTCATCTCAAAATCCATCAAATACACATTCTTATGAGTTAGCAATGTATTGTTGATCTAGTTGGTGATTCCAGCACAAGCAAACACCAACACCAGCATGGGTACAAAGTCTTAAAATGAGTGAAAAAGCTTTTGCAACTGCTTGAAATGGCCGATTACCAGGTGAAGTAAATTGATGACATCATTTGGCTAAATGTCAAAACACTATCTGCAAATTTGTGCAACACAGAGAATCGTATCCAGTGTTTGAAGATGTCCAGTTGTAAATAAAGGATACATTATGATACGGATTGCAATACAGTTTATTCAGCTTTGTAACAAAATATTTTTTATTATTTTGTTACCAGATGAGTTTAAACTATATTACTCAACACTGTTATGTAAGAAGCCAAACAAAAACAAATGTGTCCCCAACATCACCGTTTGCCAAGTGAAAAATTCACCATGTCTCCAACATAAAACCATCTCAGTCTCAGCAGTGACATCAACACGCCTTTGTGCAAATTAGACATGTAAACAAGCCCCACCTCCACCCGGTGGAAGCTCCACCCAGTGGAAGCTCCACAGCGTACCGCTGAGGCTCAAGGTACAACTGTGTTCTCAGCAGCAGCAGGCTGGGAACCTCTCTTCCTCTTAGCTTAGCCTTCCTTCTGATAGCAGTTTGCCTGGCCCGGAGGCTGTAGTCTGCTTCAGAGTGCTAGAGTCCCACACGTTCATTCAACAGGAACAACGGCAGCCGTGGCACAGCGTAGCTATTCAGAACCTCCTGTCTGGGTTAGCGTAGTAGTTAGGGGGGTATGAAGCCACGCAGCTCATCGTCCTTAGCACCAAGCAGACCGGTCAGTCTGACGTTGCATCAAGCCAAGGCCGGGACGTGCCTGAACACCAGGTTCGAGGCCTCACGGCACGTAAAGCCGAGAGTTTGCACTGTGTCTCCTCAGCAGAAACCCTGCGTACGGCTCCGCGTCTTAGAGGAAGAGGAACAACAAGGGGCCCCTCCTCCTTCAGTCCCAACACTGCAATAGTCTCTGAGCCGGGGCCTCTCTCAAGACAACACCCCTATGAGCTGGTCCACCACCCCGTCGTCGTCGTCCTCCTCCTCCTCCTCCCCACCCCCTCCCGCCCCCGTGGGGCTGTAGGCCGAGGGCGGGGGCATCAGGCCCAGGCCCAGCTCCGCCAGCTCCTCACAGCTGAGGTGCGTCGTCACGGTGATCTTGGTCTCCAGGCGGTTGCAGAGCGTGCGGTAGGAGGGCAGCGGGTAGCCCGTCTCCCGCAGGTACTCGTAGCCCTTGTTGCCCACGGCGCGCCGCAGCTTGCCCGCCTTGGCGACCGTCTCCGGGGACCAGACGGCGCGGCGGGAGCGCTTGCTGAGCGACAGCGCGCGCACCTGGTCCTCGTACAGGAAGCTCTGCAGGCCCCGCTCCATGCGGTCCAGACGGAACAGGCGCTTCTTCATCTCGTCCAGCTGACAAGAGAGGGAGGAGGGGGGACATGGTGAATAAGCATCCTCTTTAGGATGTTTTGAGAGAGAGACAGAGACAGAGACAGACAGACAGACAGACAGACAGACAGAGAGAGAGAGAGAGACAGAGACAGAGAGAGACAGAGACAGAGAGAGAGAGAGACAGAGAGAGAGCAGGGGTGGGAGTAGGGGGAAAGAAAGAAGGAGGGGGAGATGGAGAGAGACAAAACAAGCCAGAGAAAAAAAGTTGAGCGATATGGGAAGGCAGACAGGAGAGAGAAATGACGCACCTCCTTCCGCAGCCGGGCCGAGGTGTGCGTCTCCTGCTCCAGTCGTCTCCTGAGGAGCAGACACTGTTTGCAGTGGTGGGCCTCGCTGTGCCCCTCCTCTTCCTCCTCCATCATCATCATCATACCGGGGAGAGGGGTGTGTCTGGCGTAGCCGTGCTCCTCAAAACCCAGCTCTCTCTCCACTGGAGCCCCACAGCAAACACCAGAGTGTGAACAACAACACAACTATTTCAATCTCCATCTCATGTGATTATAAACATTTATGACGTTTTGAATTGACATTGAAATCGGTTTGATGGATATCCACGTTGGACGCTATATCCCAAACAATGACAAGACCACAGCAGTGCACGGTACTCTTAGATATAAGGGCTGAGAACGATGGTGAATGTTAACTGCTGGTTGCGTCACACAGCACTAATGAGTTGGCTGACCTGGTTCTGGCTTGAGAGGAAGCAGGAAGTGAGGTCGTGTGATGGCGGGGTAGGGGGGCTCCTGTAGGCCGAAGAGAGTGGGGATGGCGTTGGGTCTCAACTTCCTGCCACCGGCGGGAGATCTCGCCACCTCCTCGAACTGGCTCGACTCAAAATGGTCCTGAGGAGAAATGGAAATCATGAGGAGTTGTTAAGTGGCTAGGGCGTTCACAGCTGATCTCTGAGCAGGATGGCTAATCCCGACCTGCTCCTTAACGACATGTAGTTGAATTCAACCGAAGACACATTGGATAAAAGCGTCTGCTTAGTACCAGTAAATATTCTTACCTTGAATAAAACATTTGGTATCCATTTAGCAAAAGGCAAGTGGATCATTCAGATCACTGAGAAGATGTGAAGCTACTCCTGTTTGACGGCTTATGTACAGACGATTATGATAGAGAACCGTTCGCTCACAACGTCAAGTTGCATTTTGTTTCGTAAAATGCAATCGTTTCCGGACTGGACTTCCAGAACACATGAATGCGATGTAAACAGTGAGATTGCAGTTACATAACGCCAGTCATTCATTGCGACCCCTCCCCCGTTTGTGTGGCCCATGACCTGCCTCAATCTTGAACGATGGTCATGTCAGTGTCATTAAATGAATAGCATGTCCTCTCCGTAGATACACATTATTCGACACGGTACATATACAGTGATCACTCCTACCTGACACAGTCTGGAGTGAGGCGGCGGCTCGAAGTCTCGTCGGCAGTTCACGGCCCAGATCCTCCTACGCTCGGTATCCTTTGGGAACCTGAACAGCTGCTTCCCTATCGTGGTGGAGTTGGAGCAGTTCGGAGCCGAACAGCCACCCATGGTGCAGCCACAACCAGGTCCAAAGCTCTGTGTCTTGTCAATATAGCTTGGCTCAGGTTCTGAGCCAGTGTGCAATGGGATGCGTTAAGTTGCTTTCAAGGGATAACAAGACGCACTGTGTTGATGGCGTGGAACGCGCGCTTCGGTTTAAACAAACGCTCTGTAGTCAACATCTTTCAAAAGTTGTTAAAGGGCTGTCGTTTGAGAGTATTGAGGAGGAAAAGATCTGCTACTGACTTTGTTTGAGCCAAAATGGCGCACTTGTCCTCGACTGTTTGGGTCTTAGTGACGTAGGGCATGTGAGTCGTCCATGTAAGAGCCTATGTCGAAACTGTATTTGAAAAATAAAAGAACATATAAATATCGTCAATTTGAATAGAAAAACATATTTCTAATGTTTAAAAGGCAAAGTGTATGCATGAATATAATACAAATGCATTATTCGGCCTATAAATAGTTATTTAACGTTCAGGGTTCTGTCTGCTGCTTTAGGTTTCTTGCCACAGGACCCCGGAAAGCACGCTGCAATGTTTACAGTTGCATGCTGCACTGGTAGGACTCAAGATAACTAAGAAATACATACTATTAATTAGATAATTGCATATATGAGTCCTCAGCCGGGCACCGATATCTAGTGACTATATACCACAGAGATCTGACCAACTCGTTTTAAATGTACTAATATTAGCTACGTGCTAAGCTACGTGCTAACCCTGGCTCCACTGACTGGCCCGTGTATTTTGATGTGAAAAGGTCAGAATAATAGTACTTCTCCTATTAAAGTAAACCTTAGAATTAGCAGCGAAAGACTTCCGGGGGCAAACATGGCGTCCTCGATGGTAGTTCCAGTTATCGATGTTCAGAATGATAATTTTAAAGAACTGTGGCCTGCGATGGTGCTCGCCATCAAAACATCTTCCTTCATCGCCTTGGACACAGTAAGTGGCACCAACGACAACCCAAGACATCGCTGTTTTAAAGTGCTTCTCTACAATCCCATCCTTTGCTTTACAAGACTGTAATCCTTGGCTGTGCACACATTTCAGCGTTAGATTCCATTCTATAGCCTATATTGCAGAGTTGAAAACAACTCCAATTCATGCCTTATGTATGAACATCTGTCTGCTTGTTCTTTCAGGAGCTGAGTGGTCTAGGAAACAGAAAAGCTCTGCTGGCTGAGTGAGTTACCCTCTGGTCTTGTGTACACCCCTTTTCAAAGTCCAACAATTAAGTGAGCAAACCAAGAGGCACTGAACATCACCTTAAACTTGCATATCTTCTCGTTGTGGTGTTTTACAGAAGCATCGAGGACCGCTACAAGGCCATATATCATGCGGCCCGCTCTCGCTCCATCCTCTCCCTGGGTATCGCCTGCTACAAGAAGCTCGACAACAAGGTACAAACCTAGAGATTCAGGCACACACACAGACAAAGAGAGGCATGGATACACTTTTAGGTGTCTTTGTGGTGTTTACTTACCTGTCTTTAACAGTCATTTTCAATCTCCATCTCATTTATGATTATAAACATTTATGAAGTTTTGAGTTGACATTGAAATCGGGTTGATGGATATCCACGTTGGACGCAATATGCCAAACAATGACAAGACCACAGCAGTGCACGGTACTCTTAGATATAAGGGCTGAGAACGATGGTGAATGTTAACTGCTGGTTGTGTCACACAGCACTAATGAGTTGGCTGACCTGGTTCTGGCTTGAGAGGAAACAGGAAGTGAGGTCGTGTGATGGCGGGGTAGGCGGGCCCATGGAGGCCTTGTGGTGTTTACTTACCTGTCTTTAACAGTCAGGAAGCTTACAGCTTCATGCTTACTACCCCAAAAGTATTAAGGTAGTTTATTAACCAGTTAACCACTACGAGTGATTGATCAACGTCACGTACACATGCCTGTATTTCTAGAGTCTTAGTCTTAGTAATGAATGTGTAAATCTCTCACATTTCCTGCTTTCTTGAGGAAGCTATTGAGACAGCGAATCAACAACATAACCCATATTACTGCTTCAGCGAGGATTTACCACCCTTCACAAAACAATCAATACAATACATTCACATCAATACAATTTCCTTCAGAAGGCATCTTGACATGAATGAAGAAGGATCAGGTGTTAACGCGTCCTGTTGTTCTTGTGATCGGTTTCCACCATCTTAATACCTGTTGGTTTTCCCTGGTCAGCCCGCGGACTCGTACCTGGTGCAGGTGTACAACCTGACGCTGCTCTGCTCGGAGGAGTACATGATCGAACCCCAGTCGGTCCGCTTCCTGGTGCAGCACGGCTTCGACTTCAACAAGCAGTACGCCCAGGGAGTCCCCTACTGCAAGGGCAACAACAAGGTGGGCACACACACACATACAGACAGACACATGTAGGCCGATACACAGACGGACAAGAAGACACGTAGACAGGTAAACAGACAGACAGACGCATACAAAGACAGACAGACGGGCGGGCGTGTATACAGGCAGACAGACTGAGAGATGGGCTGACACAAAAAATGGACACACACACACACACACACACACACACACACACACACACACACACACACACACACACACACACACACACACACACACACACACACACACACACACACACACATTAGAACTCTATAAACTAGCAAACAAATTGAAATACAAGTTAGGACATTGTTCCAAGATACCTAAACTATTTGAGTAAAATTTCCTAATCTCTCTCTGTCTCTGTCTCTCTCTCTGTCTCTGTCTCTGTCTTCAGGGCGGGGCAGACAACCATGGGGTCAGTGTGAGGTCGTTGTTCACTGAGCTGCTTCGAGCCAGGAGACCCCTGGTGCTCCACAATGGACTCATAGACATGGCCTTCCTCTACCAGGTAATGTCTCTCTACCTCTCTCGTCCTCATTTACTCTCTGTGCCTCCTCTGCAGTTCAGCGACCATAACAAAATCATATCACTGGGGTCCAGAATAGTGGGTAGGGTGGTGGACTCCCAGCCCAAGGGTTTTGGGTCGATCATTGCGAATTGGTCTGGCGATGTCAGGCTACATGTCTGCAGGCTTCCAAACATAATATTTACTTAGTGTGTGTGTGTGTGCGTGCGCTTGTGTGTTTGCGCGCGCGTGTGTGGTGCAGTGCTTCTACTCCCACCTCCCCGACCGTCTCACCACCTTCACGGCGGACCTGTCTGAGATGTTCCCCGCCGGCATCTACGACACCAAATACGCCTCGGAGTTTGAGCTGCGTCTCACCGCCTCCTACCTGGAGTACGCCTACAAGAAGTGGTGGGTGCTGCCGCATTGGTTTGGTTTACTCTTGGTTGACTGTTTATTGCATTATGTTGTGTTGTTTGCCGACTGGGTTGTCTTGTCATGTGATTGGGGGGGGGGGGGGGGGGGGGGGGGGGCAGGATAGTCTAATGGTTAGTGTGTTTGACTCCTAGCTGGAAGGTTCTGGGTTCGATCGCCAATGTCTGCCGTCTACATGTAGACACCGTTGCGAATTAACCTCTACCTGCTCCTTACTAGCATGCATCTAAAAGTCACTGTTTGTCTACTAAATGACTAAAAGAATCGTACAGATAGTCAAAGCTCAATAGAAAGTACTTTCTAATGAGTGTTATAATCACCAATGGGAGCGCTTAATGTCAGAGAAATATTTGTGGACAATGTGTAAAATAGCAGCAGGCAGAAATGGACCTCTCTCTTGTGCTGTTTCTTTCCTGCCTTCGATCGACCTCTTTCTAACTCTCTCGCTCCATCTGCCCCTCTCTCTTTCTCAGTAAGCTGGACAACAGCCGTGGTGTGGAGGCCGGGGGCCCGGGGCCCCACCTGCTGGTCGAGTTCTGTCAATACAGCGGTCACATGTCCAGCTACGTGGACTACAGGGTGTGTCGTGCCTTGGCCCCGTCCCCCGGACAGCAGGAGATCTGCCAGCGCTTCTCTGTGAGTAGACACAAGCCTCGCTCTCTCTCTCTCGCTCTCGCTCTCTACTTGTGTCTGTCTGTCTCTCTTTCGGTCTGTCTGTGTCTCTCTGTGGTCTCTCTCTCCCTCTTTTATTGCTCACTGCTTTTGCTGCTGTTCTGTGCTTGCAGCTTTTGGGCGGGGATGCAGATAGAGTCAGAGAGACCAGTTTGGGAGAATAGTCATTGAGGAATCAGAAAGCGAGGGAATGCGCTGATTGGGGCGGGGTTTATTCGCATGTTGTTGCAGTAAAACTATATGAGCGTTCATGTGCAGGCGTTCGGCTGGTGCCCCCACGGGACCCAATGCACCTCCTCCCACGACACGGACCTGATCATCCTGCAGGACGAGAAGCTGCGGCAGGACAAGAAGTCCAAGAGGAAGAGGAAGAGGGACAAGAAGAAGGGAGGAGGAGGAGGAGGAGCAGCGGAGGAGGAGGAGGAGGAGGAGCCGAGGGAGAGCAAGATCTCCCACATGGAACTGGACTCCGCCGACAGACCCACGCAGGACGGGTCCATCCGGGACCCCGGAGCGTGCACGGAGCCCCCTCCCGCGGAACACGCCGGAAACGGCCCGTGCGCGCTCTCCGACGACACCACGGATAAGGCCACGCCCACCGGCGCCGACGACGGCGGGGAAGACGGAAAAAAAGAGAGCGTCGTCGCCAACGGCGACGACCATGAGTCCGCGAAGGCAGCGGCGGTGGCAGCGGCAGTGGCGGCGCCGGTGGCAGCGGTAGCGGCAGGCGCCGGTGGCAGCGGTAGCGCCAGCGGCAGTGGCGGCGCCGGCGGCAGTGGCGGCAGCGGTAGCGCCAGCGGCAGTGGCGGCGCCGGCGGCAGTGGCGGCAGTGGCGGCAGTGGCGGCGCCGGTGGTGGCGGCGGCGGCAGCGGCGGCGGCGGTGGAGGAGGCCAGCAGGAAGAGACTGGAGGGGGGCACGCACCGCGCCGGGTTCGACGCCTTCATGACGGCCTACATCTTCGCCTACGCCTGCACCCTGGACGCCAAAGAGGAGCAGGACGGGAAGGAGAAAAAGGAGGAGGAGAAGGACAGGGTTCTACCCTCCTGCCACAACAAGGTGTATCTGAGTGGCAAGGCCGCGCCCCTCCACATCGTCAAGAGCTCCTTCTCCAAGTCGTCCAAGGCCCACAGCCTCAAGATGGAGCTGGTGTGGGGCAAGAGCCTGGCCAGCACCCTGCTGGCAGCCGGGATACAGCAGGAGAAGGACGGGGAGTAATTATGGATCACTTCGGAGAGACGGCTTGGGTTGAGTGGAGCCTTTTTGCTTTAGCTGTGAGGATGCAGGGTCAACACAGGTGTGTTGATCATATAAATGAATACACCTGTGTGTTAATGAGTGTGATTTAAAGTTGGGTCTGTTCAGTTAGGGGTCTACTACTTCTTTTGTACTGAAAGTGCGTTGTTTTGCTGTGCCGGTAAACGGTAGCAGAACCTGTACAGTGTAGCGGAGCTGTAATTAACGTGATGAGCTACACCTGTGAGATCCCCTCTGTGAAGAGGGTGTTTTGGATCGAAGTCTTTGCTAAAAGAATGCTTCTTAAGGCCGATAAGAACCGGTAGACCATCCTTTCCAGTAGATTATTTTGTAAGAAATCGACAATGATTTGTATCTTAATTGGTGTAAAGATACCTTTTTCTTTATATTGCTATTTCCTGTTGCACTTTTATTTGGTTGAAAACAATTACAGTATAACATAATTCTTCTGCATGGGCCTACATCTAGGTTAATCAGTTCAGAGAACTAGAACATTCTTAGCATGCTATGCCTTTTTTTACCGGCAACAGGAAACATCAGGATATAAATATAATTGAACGTCATTTTAGTCAGTCTTTTGCCATAGTTTGTCCAAATTATGAAGACTTCAATAATAATAAACAGTCTGCCCTTTGTTGTTTTAAGTACTTGTATACTTGCTGTAGGTACTTTAATACCTGCTGAAACAGGATTGTGGAAATTACATTTGATCATTGATTACAAGGTGTTTGTATTAGTAATACACAATGTAACTCTTCGTATGGGCAGTAAGTAAGGCAAAAATAGAAGCAAGAAGCTCAACATTTATTTAAAACATGTATTCTTTGTACACATTTTTTACATGTCTTTAATATAAACTGTGCTTTGGTTTACTTGAACTCTTGTTACATTTAAACTAAATGAAACTAGCATGAAACCAAGGATCCCAAGAGATAAAGGTTTATAATCGTATGAACATCTCAGTCGCCATTCATGAAAGTCAGGTCAACAAATCATTTACACACACATAGTAAGACGTTTACAAGTTTGTCATAAATACAAAAAAAATAGAACATCTCCTGATAACATTTATGCATAGAAAAGTAGTGATACGATTATTAACAGTCGGCATTAAGTGCAATTAGTTTGCCCATCAAATAAATCAGCAGAATTGGAAAAGTGCCAATCGAAGGAAGCCCTTAAAAGAGAATCTGGATCTAAAACTGCTCAAATTTAAACTAACCCTGAACATTTCCTCACTGAAAATTGCCAAAAGTAATGTATATAAAAACAAATCAAATGAATACTACTTGGCAGTAGTTCTTGTAGTTCTATATTTCCTGAAAGTGTAATCTGTGAACCTTTACAGTTTAACAGCTGAGATGGCGGTGGTGTGACTGGGAAATGAGATTAGACATTAGGCCTCACCAGACATTACGCAATCACGCTTGAGCTGCTAAAGGTGAAACAGACCCGAGTAGTCGCAACCGATCTCCCACGTTCTAGGAGCATGCATCTCTAGCAGATCAAAAGATGTATGGCTCTATGTAGCCCAAGAAGTATCTACATGTAATAGCTCTTTTATATGTATATCTAAATGTTTTAAACTGTATTGATAAGTTGAAAGCTGATTTGGGGAACGATTCTTTTTCAGTTAAATTTCAAGCGGACTCTGAGTAAGAAACAGTAAAAAGGACTATTAATTAAGTATTTAAGACTGGTTCAGGCTCCCTATGCGTGTGCACACACACACGACACACACACACACACACACACACACACACACACACACACACACACACACACACACACACACACACACACACACACACACACACACACACACACACACACACACACACACACACACACACACACACACACAGCATTTAAGAAGAGAACAAAAGAGAAATCTACATTGGTTCTTTTTAAATATACACACCCCTTTTTCAGGAAGAAAATAATCTCTAGTATATTGATCATGTTTCCAAACTGTGTGTCCCACCCTGAACACCGTTTATATCAATCCCAGGAGGATCTGGTTCCAGACTACATCCGGTGTGCTTCACCAACTCTCCTCTCTGATTTCCGCTACGGTTCATCAGAGTTCACCATTTGGAAGACGTGAGCGCGGCGCTCCCTCCCTTTTTGAAATGCATGCGGATGCTTCTTTCCCGCTCTTTAGTTTTCACTGTTCCTTTCAAATCCAGTTCCCAAGGTCGTCCATGTTCTCACAGTCCGGGGCGTTGGTGGTGGGGCCCCAGGCTCCCCATAGGCCCCTGGGGGTGGGGAAGCGGGCCCCGGAGGGACGGCGGTAGCAGCTTGTCCACGGGCCCCGGAGGCGTGACCGTGTGCGTGAGTTTGTTCATGGGGCGGCAGCCCTCCCCTTGCTCCGCCTCTTCCTCCTCCTGGCTGCTGGAGCAGTCCATGGCCTCCCTACCGTCTCTATTGCCGCTAGGCATCATGGGAGACCAGGCGTCCCCAAAAACATTGTCCACCTCCCGCCAATTTTCTGCCGACGTCTTCCTCGACCGCCCCTCCTCATCTTCCTCCTCGTTCTCCACCGTGATTCGTGAGCAGAACGGCGGGATCTCGTCCACGGCGTATTTCTTCGCCCAGGCGTCCAGCGCTGCTCTCTGACGGACTTCATTTCCCAGAAGCACCTGGGATTCAGCCTTTGCGTTAGATGCTGTGGTCACGAGGGGAAACGGAAGAGGAAAAGGTCAACAGATTAGTTTAAGCTTGAGTGAGGACGGACTAGAACTTCATTGGAAAACATACAATTAAATCTAACTAAATCCATTTATTGAGTGAGTTTTTGATTTAATGAGTAACTAATAATAATTCCCCATTGTCTTCATCATTCCAATGGAATCCCTTTTGTGTAACAGTAGCATCAAACCCCCCCCCCAAACCAAGACGAGCTAAACTAAGGCTTCCTTTCTATCCCATCGCCTCACCGGTGCTATTGGCAGAGGGCTGGGCGGAGCTGCTGTTAACCCCAGCAGCGTCAGCCGCGGCGGCGCTAGCAGAGCTAGCTTGACCCGCCACGCTGTGGAAGGCCTGCACCGGAGACAGCTGCGGCGAGGCGGGCAGCGACCGGCACTCTCGGCCGGGCAGCTGCTGCCAGCCGTAGGGGTCCTCGGGCTTGGGGGACGCGGGTGGGGCCCCGGCGAGGGGGTGGGCGAGGGCGCTCCCCTGGGGGGAGCGGAGGTCGAACATGTGCGAGAAGACGGAGCGGCTCGGCACGTCGAAGAACTTGATGCGCCCGCCCTGGAGGTCCTCGCGGGCGTTGAAGGGGTTGACCTTTTGGGAGTGGTGGGGGAGGTAGTCGGGGGAGGAGGGGGAGGGCGGCGGGTCGTAGTAGGGGTCGTGCACGTTGACCTTGCGGGCGGCCTTGCGGGCGAAGATGTCCGACTGGCTGCGGCTGAGCCAGATGTTGCGGCGCGGCCGCGGGGACTTGGGCTGGATCTTGGCGCCGTGGAGGGCCAGCGGCCGCTTCATGCCCTGGGACTTGTCTTCTTAGATAGAGAGAGAGGGGGGGGGAGAGAGAGTTAGACAATATAGTTGGACTTCTGGAATTATAACGTTTGGTTATTTATTAAAAGCGTGTTGATTTCCAGTACATAAGAACACAACTGAATGCAAACATTTTATACATATATGTAATAAAACTATTCCATGTTTGATGTGACTCCAAAATAGCAACTGAAATATTTACCAATGAGCTTATTAAATTAGTCATGCTCTCTCTTAGTATCTGCTCCTTTCTACCGTCTCTCACCAGCAGAGGGCAGTGCAGGGTAAAGACATGCCCGAGCTGGTCCTCGAACCTCTGTACCCTGAATGTATTGTATCATCTAGCGGTGAGGAAGACTTGGCATATTAAATAAAACGACTAACAATGGTGACTTGAACTTCTTATAGCCATGCTTGGCTCGAGGCAAACCCCGGAAAATAACTAATTGATGCGCGCATTTGAGTAAAAAAAAAGGATAGGGGTCAGAAAAGTCATATGCTGCAGGCATTCAACCACACATTTTAACCATCCAACCCAGTATTGATAGTTAGTTAAAATAATTGATGTTTGCCTAAAGAGCAATGTCAACATTTGACAAGAGCAACACAAAGATCAAGAGCTAAGACGTTCTAACTTTGTGTCTCGAGCTATTAGGGTGGAATTAATTTACGGGCCTCAGGTTGGGTGGTGGCTGTGGCGTGAGGAGGCTGGTGACGGGTCTGGCGTCTGGGTTTAGGCGCCGTGTACAAAGTGCGAAAGGAGAGAAGGCAACACCCCATGCAGTGACAAGCCTCAGGAAGTCCTGATCCCATCAGGTAAACAGAGAGGAGTGTGTGTGTGTGTGTGTGGAAGGCAGGGTGTTGTTGCTTCTTGAAGGAGAGGAGGGAAGAGCCAAGAGGAATACACGCACACACATGCACGCGCGTGCATGCACGCACAAACACACAGACACACACACACACCCACATTGTACACACATGTACAAACACACTAACATGTACAAACACACACACGCACACATACACACATGCACCCAAACACACACACAAACTAAATTCCCCAGCCGTGTGTGTGTGTGTGTCACAGTGTTGCCATCACCAGAGAGCTGCAGACCTACAGGCCCGCATCAAGTCCTGACCTGCGGCTCCTCCCTCCTCTCTCGCTCTGCGGCCCTCAGCCTCTCAGCAGACACACCGCAGGAACAAACACAGCCCCATTCTGTCAGACTCCGTGGCTACGCACACCAAAATACCAGCTCAACATGTCCGGGTTCCTGATCCAACCAGATCACAGAGTGCCGTTTGTCAGGCCACAGACAAACGCTCCGTTCTGGACCCCCCCCCCCCCCCCCCCTTAATGAAGTGGTTGGAGATCCCGTCCCCTCTGGACCCTTTGTAGGGCCGAACGGGACGTCCGATAACATAACGTGATTGTGTAGGAACCACGAGGACAGCCTCGCGATGTCGAGGTTTACGTGAGGCGTGTGTTTGTATGGGATTTGGTTTTAATGTGTCCCAGATGAGGACAAAGACAATTACCCAGCATTGGTTGGACTATTCTAGTCTTTTCTTTTCTGTTCTATATGGCCAGATGTGAAACTAAATGAACTGACACAATGGGTAAGCCTGGAATGACATCATCATTGCGATCCCACCCTATTCTTTTTCTCCTTTTTCCTTCCCCCCCCCCCCCCCCCCCATTCTACAATTCATGGCCTCTTCTCTTTCTCTTCTCCTCTTTTCCTCCTCCTCTCTGCCTTCTCCTCTCCTCCCTCTCCTCGCCTTTTCAGGTCTTCTTCCTCTTACTTCCTTTTTCCGCCTCCTCCCCCTTTCCTCCACCTCTTCCTCATTGTTCCACATGTGAGCTGTGCATCGCTGTAAACATAAACAAGCCAGCTCCAGACCCCCGGCACCCCCAGCAGACAAACAAACACACCCCGTCTCTGGAGCTCCTCCACTGGACCAAATGAGCAGAGGAGAGGGAGGTGCCGTGGACCCCCCCCCCCCCTCCCCCTCCCCCTGCCGGAGGAGTCAGGGGACTGGGCCGGGAAAGCTGAGCTCAGGGCTATTGAAGAGGTGGTGGTGGTTCTTGTTCTACTCCAGGAGTTACCGCCAAGTTCATATCATTAGCACGTTGTGGAGTGTGTGTGTGTGCGCATGATGGCTGGTTTAAGCAGCCCAGGTCAAATAGGTGGAGTGTAACAATGACAATGCTACACGCCACCTAGGTGGCTGCCAAACGCCACCTCGGTGACTTTAACTGGGCTCCTCCAGACAAGGACACAGGAGGGCGATGTTGGAAAACCGGTTTATTGTAAAAGTTTGGAGACCGTGATGCATGACCTGGCGCTCCATGTTGCCATGCAGGAGAGTGCGTGGGTTGACGGCTGGTTTAGCCTGTGCACCTTGACTTCTCAATGCACCCCAGGTGTGCAGCCTCACCCCAGCCCCAGCGTCCAATCAGTCTGACTCGGGCCAGGTGAGGCTGCTTAAACCAGCCATCATACCACACACACACTCCCCACACACGTGACGTCAGCATCGTACATGTGTGTGCAGACACGCCATGACGGCACAAATGATCCACGGACCGGGAAAGGCAGAGGGTACGCAGACTGGTCGGACACAGAGTGTGTTTATGGTACAAGGTGTTTGATTGGACGTTGTGGCAGCCGAATGCTAGCCAACTCTCTTTCACCCACACACATAACAGTGGCTGTACAACACGGCTAACCTGGACCGCCCCCGCCGCCCCCATTGGATGACAAACCATTGGATGACAATCCAACGGGCCAATGAGCATCGACCACACTGGGAGCGTGGCAGGGGTCCTTCTGTCATAGGTCTCACTTGCTGTCAGGTGGTCTGGGTGATGTCAGAACACCAGAACACTGTCCGTCATGTGGTAGCCATGACAGTGTGGGTGGGCGGTCGGGTGGGGGTTGGGTCTCAGAAGGGTTCTGTCAAACAGCTGATTTAACAACTCTCTCTCCCCCTCCGTTGGCACCTTTTACTGGAACCAACAGGGCTGTCCCCACATTGCAGGACGTGTGTGTGTGTGTGTGTGTGTGTGTGTGTGTGTGTGTGTGTGTGTCTATGGGGTGTGTCTATGGGGTCTATGAGGAGACATTTACTGGCTGTAAAGTTGAAGTGAGAGGCAACAGATCACGCTGTCATAGTACTGTACTTGCTCACGTGTGTGTGTGTGTGTGTGTGTTCTCGTATATATTTTGACCTCAGAAGTACTACTGTTGAGGAGGGTGTGGTCTGTGGGTTGTATCTGGACCAGGCTCTGAATACGACAAAGGGGGCGCGGGAAATTGAACTGAGAAACTGAAAATTTGATAAAACCGTTGCCATATTCAAATAATATCTAGTCCCATGTCCTCATCTAGTCCCCTGTCCTCATCTAGTCCCATGTCCTCATCTAGTCCCCTGTCCTCATCTAGTCCCATGTCCTCATCTAGTCCCATGTCCTCATCTAGTCCCCTGTACTCATCTAGTCCAATGTCCTCATATTTGAACAATGAATCCACAGGGATAGGAACATCTCGAGACAACACACATTTCCCCTCTGATGTTCACTTTTAACCAACCTTGAATAAGTACGATTCCATATAAAAGACAAACTTCCTTATTTAAAGCGCAGGGCATATCTTAACCCAAAGTACATCTCTCTTGCCAAGTTACGGTTAAGTGTTGTTATGCAGGCTGTAGGTGTGGAGGGCGGAGATGGGGGTGGAGGAGGAAGCTGTGGCTACCTTTAGCGTTGCTCTTCTTGTCGTTCTCCTCGCTCACGTGGTTGCGGTCTTGCTCCGTCTCTTCGGTCTTCAGACCACTCAGGAGGTCTTCCAGGAGGCTCACGATGTCTGGGAAGGACGGCCGGAGTTTAGGGTCCATCTGGGGGGAGAGGGGGGGGGGGGGGGTGGAGGAAGAGGGGTTGAGGAGAGAGAGGAGACCTCGAGTGGAGATGTTTTGACTTTTGGATGGAAGGTCCAGTATAGCCCATACCTTCTCCTTAATAACCTGTCCCCGTATTCAACTCTGGACTCTGAACTCACTTTGGCTTCCCCAATCATTCAGCCAATCAGCTTTAACCTCTTGAATTGATCACTACACCCGTTGAGGACATTGATCAACACACCCTCAGCATGTCAGAGAGGAGCTCTTCAGTGATAGGTTGAAAATGAAAACCTGCAGCACCATGGATTGGCTGACATCCATTCAATGAAAGGTTGTAGGAGGGGCAAAAGGAAGAGCCGGTGAGGGAGGGAGGATAAGAATGGATGTACTTAATCATAATGTGAGATTTCGATTTAGTCTAATACCAAGCCTCCAATCCAGGAAGAAAACACAGCAACTCTAATGGAACTTCCTGTCACCTGACCTAAATAGCTTCAGACCAACATCTACAAATCATATTCGGCAATAGGTGGGATACTGATATGATTGTAGTAGAACACAATTACCATTATTTACATTCTGTAAGCATGTGTATTCATAAAGGTTTTGTTGAAAACATCACAGTTCCTCTGTTCATTTATTGAATTAGCCGATGAAACAGCTCTCTTTAAAGGACATTGATGAGGATAGATTTGGCCTCCCCGAATAGCCGACTTATTTGGATGATTAAACTCCTTAGGTCTGTTCATTTCATATAAGACTGACTAAACTAAGTCTATGAGGGAAAAGACCCAGTATGAATCCTGGAACTGGACTTAAAAAACAAATCACATACGAGCCAAAGTATTTAAAGCGATTACTCTGGAAAACCTGGTTCTCTGGAAAAACATCAACATCACCATCAAAACGGAACCAAACTGAAATTGGTGGGTTTGTTGATGGAGACGAGTTTCGGAATTCTACACGGTTCGGAAGTCAGGGCGCGTTCTGATTTAGCATTTGGCTGTCTCTATAGTTCTTGTTGAATAAATCTGGACAGTTCTCTGTTTTAAGGACATTAGCCGAATGTTCTTTAAAATCAACCCAATGAAGAGAGCGATTAAGGATGATGAAGAGAGAGTTGTTATGGATATTAAACTGTTTTCTTGTTATTTCAAAAAACGACAGTATGAGGAACTGACCTGTCTATGGAAAAACAAATCACATCAA